>BSBM01001407.1:532500-640000 GCA_027924585.1 Larix kaempferi | reverse complement strand
AGCAACAATCATATGAGGCAAAATAAAGATTTCAAAATGGATACTTACATGTATGCAATAATTTATTATATTCCTATGGGAGCTTTTACAGTTACATCTTCAACATTCGATTGTCGGATACTAATTCTTCCCCAAAGCGTGACTAGTCTAAAATATTTTAGTGTGTTGTGGACACATTTTCATATAGGAATGCATATAAACACCCTTAGACTAGTGTAACTCGCAAGTTAAAATCTAAAACGCCACGCTAGTAGAATATGTCCCTAGGAACTTAATGTTTGTCTTACTATGTAGTAATCTTAATTGTTACGAGGATGCTTTCCCTACCTCATAAATGTTAGGTTATACACTAAGCAATGGCATTCTTTGAGTAGATTACTATTGAACCGCATATGGCAACAATGCCTCCTACCATCCACCCATATGTTGCATATTAATGCTTCATGGCATCCATTTGTTTCACTTCTTTTGTAATGCTCTCAAAATTACAAATGGTTTGTTTGATTTGTTGGCACCATGAAATCTCACCAAGATTGTTACCTTCCAACATGAAATCTTGCAACCCTATTTCATAACACTAAATTGGAAAATGAAACATGGAAATATATATTAGATGATAAGTTCCTTTTAGATCATGCATTTTGAAGCCAAACTTGACTTACATATCATTTACGGAATATGCTGGGAAAATGCATATCATTTATAAGAATCGTCCTTGATATCCAATAAGATTGTAAGATAGTCTGAAATTCAAATTTGATTTAAATTGAAGGTATTATAAACATTGTACATCACTGAAGGTGCTCCAAGTTAGTAAAATAGCATGTGCACAGAAGGGGATCTTCGACCTCTAAACTGGGCTACAGTCCCACTACCCTTTTCTCCATGTACGAAGTCTAATTGCTGCTATCTGAAAACGCAATGTAATTCTATGTCAAAACATTTTTGAAATTTCAATGTGTCATGTAATTCATACATATTATCATAGTGAGTGGTTTTGGGTTCAATGTATTCTTATATCTCCAACTAAAATTGTGTAGTTTAAATATATTTAAAAGTAATGATTTCTACAAGTGTATTGTAATATTGTTGGATTTCTTAAAACAATTCATTTTAAAATGTGAAGTTAGACATTAATAAATCTGTGCAGTCTATTGTTGGTAATGTCTATGGTTGGTAATGCTTCTACTACGCATTTGGTTAGATGGACATTAGTAGTTATATATAAAAATAATGATTTATACTTGAGTATATTGTAATAATGTTGGATTGCTTTTTCTTAAAACAAATCGTTTTAAAATGTGAAGTTAGACATTTCTAAATCTAAGCAGTCTATGGTCCGTGCTACTTATGCCGCCCATTTGGTTAGATGGTCATTAGTAGTTATAATGTACATGGCTCCTAGGCGTCGAGTGGGAGGATTGATGGGCCTTACACATACAAAAAAAAAAAAGACCTTTATTTTTGTTGAAGGAATATTATTGGATTCATTTTATAAATTTAAAATTATAATTATAATTATATATATATATATATATATTATTTTAATGTTTTGTTTAAATTTATAATCATAAGAGTATATCATGATGATTCAAATGAATGATTGATAATGTTGGAGCCTAATCCTTGGTATGAAGAATATTAATGTATAAAGTGTTTAAGTGCAGAAAACAGGGTAGAAAACAGAGTATTCGGAGGCTTTGCTAAAAGACCGACAGGAGCTCTATGGCTCTTCTTGCATATTAACCAAAACAACAGACAGAAAAAAAAGGACCGAATACATCGTGCCATCAAGAAGATAAGCCTGTCATTCATTGCATTACAAAATATCCTATCTACCTGCATTAAATGTAGCTACCAACATGACACCTACCTATAGCATTTAATGTCAACAGACAGCAAGCTACGGGAGGAGAAATTACTCTTCAACACTCCCCCTTAATTTTGACTTTACATTCATTATAATCATCAGCACATGTAATTCCCAGGTGTTGTCTTTGAAATTCAAAATTTTATTTGCTCAATGGCTTAGTGAAGATGTCTGCAAGCTAGTCTTTAGAACCACAAAAATGAAGATTGACTTCTCCATTGTTGACAAGCTCTTGTATGAAATGAAAGCGAGTGTCAATGTGTTTACTCTTGCGGTGAAAGACATGATTTTTTTATAAAGCAATGGCTGAATTGTTGTCGCAGAAGATTGGAGTTGGCTCGATCTCTTCATGTGCAAGAACACTTAACATTCTTCTCATCCACATTGCATGACATGCTGTTGATGTTGCTGCCACATACTCTGCTTCAGCTGAAGAAATAGTGACTATGGGCTGCTTCTTAGATGCCCAAGAGATAAGACCTATGCCTAGATGAAAAGCATAACCTGATGTGCTTTTTCGGTCATCAGTACTTCCTGCAAAGTCACTATCTGTGTATCCAACTAGATGATTTTCTTCAGAAGCTTCATATAGGATTCCATATTCAATTGTACTTGCAATATACCTCAAAATTCTTTTTCCAACTTGCTAATGTGAATCCTTGGGAGACTCCATGAATCTAGAAATTAAACTGATTGCAAACATTATATCAGTTCTTGTTGTTGTAAGATACATCAAACTACCAACAAGTTGTTTGTACAATGTAGGATTGATTGCTAGACCTTTGTCTTGTTTGCTTAGTTTTGTGCCTGTAGCAATTGGAGTATTTGCTGGTTTACATTTGGTCATTCTGAACCTTGCCAAAATATCTTTGACTTACTTTTTTTGGCAGATAAAAAATCCTTTTTCAGTTTGATCAACTTCGATCCCAAGAAAGTATTTCATGAGACCAAGATCAATCATTTCGAACTCCTTCTTCATTGCAGATTGAGAATCTGAGAGTTTTAAATTTCGTGTATATATCATGTCATCTACATAAAGACAAACAATTAACAGATTACCTTGCTGATTTGATTTTGTGTACAAGGTGGGTTCATTGCTACTTCTTTTGAATCCATTGTTGAGGAGGTATGTATCAATTCTGTTGTACCATGCTCTTGGCGCTTACTTTAAGCCATACAAGGCCTTTTCCAGTTTGTAGACCTTCAATTCTTGACCCTTCACCTCAAATCCCGGTGGCTGATTTACATAAACTTCTTCTTTCAAAATGCCATTTAAAAACGCTGATTTAACATCCAATTGATAAACTGGCCAATGCTTTTGGGCTGCAACAGCCAAAACTGTCCTAACTGTGTCTAATCTGGCAACAGGGGCAAATGTTTCCCCATAAGCAATACTAAGTTGTTGTGCAAATCCTTTTGCAACTAGCCTTGCTTTGTATTTCTCTACTTTGCCTTTTTCATTATATTTGGATTTATAAACCCATTTGACTCCAATGCTGGTTTTTTTCTGCTGGCAAATTCACAAGATTCCAAGTGTCATTATTTTCTATTGATTCAATCTCTTCATTCATTGCATCGACCCATTTCTTCTCCTTGACTGCTTCCTCAAAATAAATTGGTTGAGAAGATAACAGAGCATAATGAACTTGCTCATCTACATTTTCATGCTGCTCATAAATTTCACTTAGCTTCCTTGTTTTCTATCTTCTAAGCGAGGCCAATGTGGGATCTGATTCATTAGTTAATGTTGGACTATGTGTGGCTTGTCCTTCTTGTCTTGGGACTTCTCCTTGAACCTGTAATCGAGGAAGTCTTTGTGCAGATTCATGTTGTTCTATACTGTCCACTGGTTCAAATGCATGTGAGAAAGGATGACTCCCTATTGTTCCCTCATCTTCTTCACTCCAAGCCTGGTCTTCAAGAAATTTAGCATCTCTAGTTATTATGGTTTTCTTAGTGACTGGATTATACAATTTGTATGCCTTTGAATGTTCACTGTATCCCACAAAGATACATTTTTCACTTCTATCGTCCAATTTTCTTCTTATTTCTGCTGGGACATGTGCATAAGCAACGCAGCCAAAAACTCTTAAATGATAAATATTTTCCTTCATTCCACTCCATGCTTCAAATGGAACTTTATCTTTTACACTATTTGTTGGAGATCTATTCAGAATATAAATTGAGCATCGAACTGCCTCTGCCTAGTATTCATTGGGTAAATTTTTGGATTTTAACATTCCTCTGGCCATGTTCATGATGGTCTGATTTTTCCTTTCAGCCACTCCATTTTGTTGTGGGGTGTATCTGGTTGTAAACTGTCTATGGATACCATGTTCTCTGCAGTATGTTGCAAAATCCTTGGAATCATATTCACCTCCTCCATCTAATCTCAACACTTTGATGTACTTGCCACTCAGTTTTTTTGTTGCAGCTTTGAATTCTCTGAATTTTGCAAATGTTTTAGATTTGTTCTTGATAAAGAACACCCACGTTATTCTGCTAAAGTCATCAATAAATGTTAGAAGGTAAAAACTTCCTCCTATAGACTCGGTTTGCATAGGACCACATAGGTCTGTATGGATTAACTCAAGAGGTGCTTTGGCTCTATAGGTGGCAGCATTTGAAAGTCTGTCCCTTTTGTGTTTAGACATGATACAACTTTCACAAGGATTATGATGAACACCTATCATGGGTAAACCGTCGACCATAGACTTCTTTTGCAAATCATTTAAACCTTTAAAAGACAAGTGACCGTACCTACAATGCCATAGCCAAGTTTCATCTGAACTAGTAGTTGTATGGGCATAAGATTGTGGTAGATTTGCACTTTTCATGACTAATGGGAACATCCTATTTTTAGTCATTTTAATTCTGGCTACAACCCTTCGACTAGGTGGTTTGTCCAAGATTGTGCATGATGGTCCTTTAAATATGACCTCATAACCATTTTGACTCAGCTAACCAACCCTTAAGAGATTATGTTTTAGATCCTAGACAAAGTAAACATTTGGAATGTCTTTATTTTCATTCTGCTTGGTTATGACTAACACTATGCCTTTTCCTAAAGCATTTACATGATGTTCATCACCCAATTTGATTTCAGTCTTAATGGAGTTATCTAAGCTTAAAAAAAGTTCTTCATTACCTATCATGTGATTGCTGCAACCACTGTCCAGCAACCATATATCTTTGTTGTTGAATTCTTCTGTAGCTTGGCAGGAAAGGAACATGGATTGTGATGTCCCTTCTTCTGTATTGGTGACATTGGCTCTGCCTTTGTTCAATTCTGATTGCTTCTTTCTACATTCACTCTCAAAATGGCCATACTTCTTGCAGTAAAAGCATTGAACATTTGATTTGTCAAACCTCCTTGGTTGACTGTTGTTTCGACCTCTTCCTCTTCTATCTCTGCTTCTACTTCCACGTCCTCTACCTCTGTTGAATGGGGTCTGAGACTGGAATGCATTTTCATAAGAATAACTATGCATGTTGATTCTTGTTTCATGCGTTAACAATGATCCAGTGAGCTCTTCAATAGACAATTGTTTTAAATCTTTGCATTCTTCAATGGTTGTCACAGCCATATCAAATTTTTCTCGAAGACTTCTGAGCACTTTCTCAACTACCTTTTGAGTTGGAACAACTTCTCCATGTGCTCGAAGTTGATTCACAACATTCATGGTTTGTGTCATGAATTTGTCCATTGATTCTGTGTCCTTCATCTGAAGAGTCTCAAGACTTTTCCTAAGTGTTTGCAGCTTTGCATTTTTTACCTTATCTGTGCCTTGATAGGTTGTTTCAAGGGTTTCCCATGCTTCAATTGCATGTTCAGCTGTTGCAATTTTTGGAAATATTGCATCTTCTACTCCATTGTGCAAAAACCACAATGCCCTTGAGTCCTTTGTTCTATTTTCTGCAACTGCATTCCTCTGATTGTTTGTCATTGCTTGCAAATCTACTAGATCTAGCTCAGTAAACCCATTTACTACAGCTTCCCAACAATCTTGTGATCGTAGAAAACTTCTCATCTTGATTCCCCACATTTCATAATTTTTTCCTGTTAGAATTGGTCCTTGAGTCTGATTTGGATTGTTGGTTGACGCCATCTTCTTCTTTCTACTCGGACTTCCGTCACTCAACCTCCAGGCTCCCGGTCGCTGCTCGAGGGTTTCCTTGGCTGTGACGGAGCTCGTTTCCTTGGCCGTGACAAAGCTCTATGTTGATTCCTTGGCTGATTCCTTTGACCCCGAAGCCCTTGAGAGAGGTGCCAAGGCTCGGATTGAACGACGGAGACAAGATTTGAACACTCGACCTATCGGTAGCCTGCCCAACCAGCTTCCCTGCTTCTTCGAAAGTGCCTGTTTCTGCTCTTCTACCTTTTTCACATGTCTGTCAAGCTGTTTCAACTCATCTCTTAGAGAAGAGATTTCTTGTTGTAGAATCAAGAAACCTTGCCTCAAGGCTCGATACTTATCCGCTGATGTAGTGGAAGCTGAACATGAAGCCCAAAGAATGCGAACTCAAGAAATAATAAAAATGCAAGAGGATTCCTCTGTACGCCAAG
This sequence comes from Larix kaempferi, assembly GCA_027924585.1. Lineage (NCBI taxonomy): Eukaryota > Viridiplantae > Streptophyta > Pinopsida > Pinales > Pinaceae > Larix > Larix kaempferi. The sequence goes on along the minus strand of BSBM01001407.1, from coordinate 633,563 downwards.
AAGAAGCCAGTCGTGCTACAGAAGAGCAAATACAAGCTCAGCGACGTCAAATAGAGTGGCAGCATCTTTTTTTTCGAGAAAGGGCACAACGAACAGCTTCTCTTTCACCTACTGCTTCAGGCAAGGACATTTACAAAGGATTGGTGGCTCCTCTGTTTACAACGGGCTCCTCTTGCCGCTCTATTATTCTTGACGAGGCTGGTGAAGAAGAACTCGCCGTATGCTCTGATACCATGTTTAAGTGCAGAAAACAGGGTAGAAAATAGAGTATTGGGAGGCTTTGCTAAAGACCGACAGGAGCTCTATGGCTCTTCTTGCATATTAACTAAAACAACAGACAGAAAAAAAAAAGCACCGAATACATCGTGCCATCAAGAAAATAAACCTGTCATTCATTGCATTACAAAATATCCTATCTACCTGCATTAAATGTAGCTACCAACATGACACCTACCTACAGCATTTAATGTCAACAGACAACGAGCTACGGGAGGAGAAATTACTCTTCAACATAAAGGAGACCAAGAGTTACCAAGGAATCCAAGAACCCACTTTGAACATAAACTTAAGAACATTCTCAAGACATTCTCATTACATAAATGTACAACTAATTAATGAGAATAGTGACCTTCCATGCCTATCTCTATCTTCTTTGTTTGTTCGTTTGTGTGGTTATTATGTTTATCTAAATTGGCTTTGTGTCTACCAATATTCTATATGCCCTAATGGCCTCCTAACAGTGGTATCAAAGCTCATTATGAGCCCTTGGCCTATGCAATAATTCCTACCTGTCAGTCTGCCTTCTCAACCTAAGGCATGCGTCTTACATCTATTGGGTAGAGCATTATCTGCAAACCCTAATTCGTGTGTGTGTTTTTCCTGCTACGAACTGCACACTCCCTCTCTTCACCGAAACACCTAATTTCTTGTGCTGCATGGATAGACTATTGTTCAATTCCTTCTATCCTTTTGGTGCTGCGTGGATAAATTATATGTTGTCGGCACATTCTATTTATGTTTATCTTTTTCTGTGTATGTAAGAAAAAATACAATGCATGAGCATGCTATTTCTCTCATCTTGGAAAGCCAAAATTTTCCTCCACGGCCTATGCATGCGACCATCAAACTTTGGAAAACCCCAAGGGCCTGAGATTTCTGTGAGTGAGCGCCTTATCATTTTCTGTATGCTGTGGTGAGGATCTATTCTGTGAGCAGTGTAGAGCTGCTCTCATGAAGAGACTGTGAATTTCTACGTGTAGTAACCTTAAATATTTGTTCTCTGAGTCTTATGTATTAAATATCGTAACTTAGAGTTTGGAGGTGTTGCGCCTCCCTTTGATGAGTGATAACAACTGGTGTGTGAAGCCTGAGACCATTATGTTGTTGCCAACCTCTGTTCATTCTCTGTGAAGGTATTCGTTGATGTTACTCTCCAGCTGTTGCATTTCTCAGTGGAGGTGAACCCTAAATCGTTGGAGCTATGTGACCTGCATCTGTGTGAGCACTGCCTCCCGCAGGATTTCGAGGCAGCCAATATGTTTCAACGCTACTATTCGATGAGGTTTTGAGCACAATTATTATTTGCAAATTGAAGACTATGTATTGGCGTTGAAGTAAGTTGTGAAGACTTTGAAGATCTGAGCTGTGATTTATCCTTTGATAAGAGTTGTTGCTTTGAATGTTGGAAGTTGTTGGTGTCCAACCGCTCCTTTGATGTGTACACCCAATTTTTCTGCCAACGATGCCATCCTTTGGAGTGCCAGATCTGCTAGAGTTTGCAGATTCCGATGTGGGAATTTTGGATGCCCTGGTGACAGTCTGCCCGTGATTATTTGTAGTCGGTGCTACCAATGTTGTTTCCTAACACAAGTTGAATATTGATATATTGTTGCACGTTGGTGAAGACTGCTCTAGAGCAATTTTGCAATGCGATGTGAAGACCTGCGACTTGGCATAAGGAGCTGCATCTATGCTTGAGAGCTGGATACATGGAAACTCGAACTTTGTAGATCATAAACCCTACTCCTCCTCCTCTCATTTTGCGCGTGGAGCCTGAGTAAGTTTGACTGCTACAATTTCTTTGAAAGAGTTGTGTCTATGGTTTCATGGAGGCATCTAGATCATAGTTGGTGTCCATCGTGGGACTCGAATGGTTGTGGGAATTATTGTTCATGTTTGAATGTGAACGTTGATCTAATGTGAGTGGTATGGGCTTGGAAAAGTCCAGAGTGTTGTGTAAGAGGTGCCACCACTAGTGCAATAGAATTGAAGTCTGGAACTGCTACATTTCATATTGAAAACTATTTCTCTCTGGTGAAGTATGTCAATGGTAAAGGCGCCATTTTGTTGAACACTGCCATAAAAGATTGCCTGGTCCAAATGAAAATGATGAACATGATTATCTCTCCTCTTTTACCGGTGAACGTGTGACTAGTGCATTGGAGTGATGAGTGATTGCTCTGCATGGAAACCCTATTCCTCTACAGGGAGTTGGTAAAGTGATACCGCTGCACACTGTTTTTAATAAATTAGTATCTTAAAGTTTACTTTGTTAATTCTGGTGGAGATTGCATAAGAGGAAGTTGTGTTATTTGAATGACTTCAAAAGTATGAATTGCATAACTCCAGAGCATTAAAAAGTATGTAGGCTCCCTTTTTCCCTTTTCCATCATTTGTAGAAGTAGGAAATTCAGAAAATCACTCTTGGAATTGTTAGAGGATGATGCTACCTACCAGCTATGCCTTTTTCCTTTTTCCATCATTTGTAGAAGTAGGAAATTCAGAAAATCACTCTTGGAATTGTTAGAGGATGATGCTACCTACCAGCTATGGATTGATTGTTTTTTGTTGAAGCAAGTAGATAATTCTTACCTGAATTTATCCTTGAGTGAGTGGCCCTGAATGAAAGGAAGCAACCATAAAATGCAGCTCATTTAAATGGAAGCACAACTAAGCAACATCAAATAACCTACAGAATTCAAGTACATATTATAGTTGAAAATCACCAGTACTAAAAGGTGGTGGCATAGAAATGCACCTCTTTTTATTGCATGCATTGTGAAGAAAAATTGCAGGTGGAGAATATTTGAAACTGATTTGAATTCAAGCAAGTTTGCAGCTTGGTACTACAGCTTCTCTAAAAGAAGAAGTTGCAAAAGCATATGGTCATCACAGAAGAACTCAGGTATAGTAGATTCTTCAATTCAACATTTAGAAGTGTAACTTGCAACTTTTATTTGTAAGTTCTAGTGTATGTTTGGTACTTGCATGTGTGTTTATGTACAGTGCCAAAATTGAAAAAAAAAATCAAATTGCATGTTGTATGCAAGTGCATTTTCGGGTGAGACCGACACCCCTCACCTTTGAAATTTGAATTTGTTCAATCTTGTTTGTAAAGAGTGGAGTTGCAAGAATCCCTCAGTCTGATTGAGTCATTTGTACTTGGTCATACCTACACAAGGAGACCTCAAATAGTCCTCACCATGTCTCAAACTGAATAAACATTAGAGTTGTTGAACACTCTAGTACTTACTATTGTAGATGACTCGATCACAATCAGAAAAGAAACTCTCCAATCGGTCATCAATCAACTGCACTATTTGAAAATCAAAGAGGAAGATGTATAACATAGGAAACATTTGGAACTAATGTTTGTTCAGAACAATCCTCACTATGAAGATGATTCCTATCATATGCTAGAAAACAATGAAATCATGTTAGAAGATGTACAAAGTTCTAGATGCCAACATTGTGACCAAGTTGGCCATATGAAATATTATTGTTTTGATCTTCATCCTTAACATCGTTGTGGGAAGTGTAACCATTCTTCAGATCGGTGTGTGAAGCTAAAGAAACCTGCAAGAGTGAAACTTGCAGCAGAATATTATGTCAACGCTTCTTATCTTGTCCCTGACAGGGGGAACATGATGTCAAGCTTCAAGTTTCGAAGCCTCCTTATGATAACAAGCATTGAAGTAAGTCGTATCAAGTGAGCTTGAGCCACAACCAGTTTAGGAAGCTAGATTCAGAAAGTACTCATGTTTTGTGTCTAGTTGTGACACCATGAGACTCTCCTCTGCTCACATTGTTCCTAATAGGGGGGAATGGAAATTGTCAAAAACAAGCGAGCGAGAACAAGCAACCCATATCAAGTGGGCCTAAGCACATGAAGACAGAAGAGAACCATGCCCTAGAGTACTCATGTGTTTTGTGTCTAGTATTTACACCATAGGACTCTCCTCTCCTCACATTGTTCTTGACAGGGATGAAATGAATTTCATCATAAACAAGTGAACGAGAACAAGCGAGCCGAAACAAGCAAGCCTGAACCGCCATGTTCAACTGAGCTATAGAATTGGTGGTTAGCCTTAAGCCACCCTTTCAGCATATGACTTCAGCTTCTGCTAGACATCAAATGGTGGTCCCCAAACCACCACTCTAGAGAACCTATAGCCCTCGTGCCAAGTTCCAAACGGAACTTTTGAGCCTCATGCCAAGTTCGTGAGTTTGTGGCCAACCTTAAACCACACACATAGTAGAAGATTCTAGCTTTTGCTAGCCCCCTTGGTTGGTATTCATCCAAAAGCACCTCTTCAGAGAGCACTTGTATTTAGCAGAAGAAAATACAAGCTTCTATCTAACTTACTTGGCAAATGATTGTCAAGATGGAAATGTTCAGCAAGTGGTAGTTGTCCACTTCCAGTTATTCAGCTCACTTTTTCTTGGACTCATATACACCATTCAGATTAACGGGGGATTTGTTGGAGCCTAATCCTTAATGTGAGGAATATTAATGTGCAAGGGAGACCAAGAATCACCTAGGATTCCAAGAGTCTACTTGGAAGACGAACCCAATGGACATTCTCATTGTATAAATATACAAATAATTAATGAAAATTAATAATGCACTTTCAAGCCTATCTTCTTTGTTTGTGTGGTTATTCTGTTTATCTAAATTGGCTTTGTGTCTGCTAATATTCTATCTGCCCTAATGACCTCCTAACAAATAATTAATGTTAAATGTTATAATTTTAGTTTATACTAATACATTACAGAGTACTTGCTATAAAGAAAACAAAATACATTTTACATTACCTGATCCTTATTATGAAGAAAACAAACACATTGTATCTTAATCTTATATTTTTTTGGTTTCTCTTTGATCCTATGAAGAAAACCAAAAAACCATTATACATTACAAAATACTAAGAAAACAGACACATTATGGAACTTTTTATAATTGCGAATTTCTTTTTTAGAAAACAAAATACATTTTACATTACAGAATAATTCTTATCGAGAAAACAAAATAAATTTTACATTAGAGAATACCTCTTATAAAAAAAACAAAAAAATGTTTTATATTACGCAATTCATAACCAAATTTTTTATCTTAAAATATTTTGATTTAAGATTGGAATCTTTCATTAGTAAGATTGATAGTTAATCTTATATTTTAGTTTCTATGATTTTGTTTCTTACGAAATTGCTTTGTCTAGCTTTGTCTAAATACTTCTCATGAAGAAAACCAAAAAACATTTTACATTAGCACTCATTACGTAATACTAAGAAAACAAAAACACATTTTATATTACTAAATTTTTTTAATAACAAATTGATTATAAAACAAAACAAAATACATTTTACATCCGACATTCATGACACAATGGTAGAAAAATTGGACAGAGGTTTCAAGATCAAATCCTATTGTCAGATATTTAAATATGGAACAGCAAGAAAAAAATTTAATGAAAGCCATCCGTTGTTAAAAAAAATGAAAAATACAATTTACTTTACATAATTGGAAGAAAATAAAAAACATTTTATATTATGGAATTTTTTTTAATGAAAGGAAAATGCATTTTCCATTATAAAATATAGAGAAAACAAAAATATTTATAATCATGAAAAAATTCTAAAACTTTTATAGACGATTTTTTTTTTAATTTTTTATAATGAGGAATTTTTCTAGCCTTACAAAATGGATCATTTTATAGGGTTGATGTTTTTACATTACATTCTAGAATTATGTGTTAATTCATTGTTATGCTATGTAAAAACCCTAAGGCAGCTTTGCATTTCCAGGTGATCATGAAGAAACATTGATGAACGTTGAACTCACATAGTAGACATTAGACATGGACTCCTGCTCATATGAGCCCAATACGAACCATGTATAAAAAAAGTGGGAACAAATGCTCTGGAACCATTTACTTCGACCTACAACTGTCTGTTCTCCTATCTATAGGTGTAGGATGGGATTGATGTTCTTTTCTTGTTTGAGGTTCACACTTATATCCTTAAACTCCAACAGACTTCTGAGAATATATGGTTTTGATAGTGTGTATTGAATGCTCGCCACCCATCTCTCCTATTTTATCACAGTTATTAATATACTCATCTGACATAATCGTTTTTTCCCTTCCAAGTGCCTTGTCTAGCGGTATTTTGTATAGTTCTTGATGTCACTGAAGGACAAAGGTATTAAGAGGTTCTTTGCACCTGTCACGAACCCACCTATCAAAGACAGCTTGTTGGCAAGAAAAGTGTTAAATGTACAACATTAGGAGACATTCTCCAAACCAATCTTGGCCAACCAAGATTGATCCTTCTGTATAGAGGTGAGCACTTTGATTCCCTTCCGTGTAAAGGTTATTCCTCCCATATAGAGGTAATTGATAAAAGTAATGATGTTGTAAAGTATTGTTGGACAAGGCTCCAAACTTGTGTGTCAAGTCATGATTCTCATGTAAACCTTCTGTATAAAGGTATCCATGGGATTGAACCCCTGTATAAAGGTCATGTCTTATTTGTTAAAAACATTTAATATTGTGTGATGTATTATTAACCATGATCACTGATTTCTATTAAGTCTCCTTCAGAGATTGATCACCTCTAAAGTGAATTACTTTAACATATGATCATTTGGTCCGGAATAATATAATATGCTCACAGCATCCGATAATTCTTTTTAGTATAATGTAATGTGATAGATAATTAAAGTTAGCACATATTGACCATGCAGTAAAAGATAAAGCATAGAGATCAAGAGAATTCAAAATTTCCCATGCAAACACTTCAGCTAATTAAAAAGAACGTGAATTGTTGAAGCTTCATTTATAAAGCTTCAGTTAAGTAACAATGTATGCCTTAATCAATGCTTCATTTAAAGCATTAGTTAAAGATATGCAATCAATTAACTAAAGGAGAACTTAGTGATCACTTTAGTAAAATCAATCAGCATGATTTTCATTTAAGAAAAGTTAACTAAAGTGTTTTGCATGATGACACTTTAGTTAAACTAAAAGTTAAAAGACGACACTTAAGTTACAACACTAAATTTGCTTCTATTGCACGATGACACTTATGTTAACTTTTTAACTAAGTGCTCCTACATCAGTTATGAGACGAGTTCACTCCAAAGTCAGTTAAGCATGATTTCAAGTTAAGGAAGAAAGGCATGGCGCATTGAAGGTGCATGATTGAAGAAACTAGAAGTGCACTGCAACTATCTAAGAAGATAAGTCACTATGGTTTCCATGGGAGGCTTATCCTTCATGCATTGATTCGCTATTCCTTGCATTGCAGTGTTTTTTGCTATATATTGATTTGCTGGGCACAATGGAAAACATATCTGATTGGTCTCTCTTCTCTATTGCTTTTGTATCTTCACCAAGAGTGTTTTGGTGATCTCTTACCTTCTGAAAGCAATCTATTATGTTGTAAAAGAAAGACATTTTCTACTATACATTATATTATACTGAGAAGAGTTTCTGGGGTTTTTGTTCTAATTGTTTTAAGGATTTTCCCCAGGGTATATCTTGTGTTATGGTTGTATGAATTTCATGTGATTTAGTTCTCATTGTTTCAAATTTTGGCATCCAAAATAATTAAATATCAAAGCTCAACCAAGTATTAGCATGGTATCAGAGCTCAGAGCATGAGGGAGCTCAGTTTTGCATGCCATCTAGAGCCTATGTATATACTAAGAAGTTGAGCAAAAGATTTGAAGACTATGTCATCAATCTTTGTACGACCGGAAGACCATCTTGAGGGCACCTCAAACTTCAACACTTGGAAGGCTAGGATTCTAAACAGAACATGACTTGGATAGCTACGTATTCACTATGCTGGAGGATCCTACAATTAATGCAGGGCTCATCAAATTCAAAAAGAATCAATATAAGACCAAATGGATCATCTATGATTCGTTAAAAGATAACTTGATGCCGTGATAACACTGTTGAAGACCGCAAAAGAATGTTATGATACAATGACTAATCTATATGAGAAGAAGGTCCCAACTCAAAAGAGGGCATTGAAGAACAAGTTACAAAACCTCAAGATGGATAAGGATGATATAGTGGCCTCCTTCTTCACTAAGATCTCTTAGGTAAGAGATCATCTTATTAACATTGGATGTGTAGTGGATGAAGATGATCTCATCCAAACCGTCGTTGATGGTGTCCCATCTTCATGGGGACATTCTTGGCTGCTATAAATGGTCGAGAATTGAAATCTGGGTTCGAAAGATTGTGGCATGACTGTATCCAAGAGGAAAGGAAAATTCAGAGCAAAGCTATGTGCACTAAAGAAGAAAATATTGCCATCATGGCAAGAATGAAGAAAGGAAAGAAACCCTTCTTCCAAAAGAAGTTCTCTCATCCAAAGAAGGAGTTCAACAAAGGATTTGACAATTCAAAAGCTAGATGCTACAATTGCAACAATAAATGTCATTTCTTAATAGAGTGCAAAGAAGAGGGGAAAGGAAGGTTTCATGCTTTGACCGCCTTAGAAGATGAAACCACTCAAAAGAATGCATCCGAGGAAAAGGAGATAAGAAGAGAGTATTACCTTGTTTCATCCCTTTAGGGATCTATCATCACAAGTGAAGACACATGGTTGATTGACTGTGGCACATCCACACATATGACTGGTTACAAGAGTGCCATCACTAACCTAAAGGAGAAAAGGTTTGCATGCATAGTAGAGTGGGGGACAACTCAACTTATTCGATCCAAGGAGTTGGATCCAACTCATTCTAGCTGAGCACCGGTGATATTTTGCATGTGGGGGACATTCTTTATGTTACAGGATTGAATAAGAACCTCCTTTCAGTTTTGGTTCTTGAATACAAATGCTTATGAGTTATCCTCATGGATAACAAAGCACTTTTATGGCCGAAAAACAAAATCCTAAAATCTGCTACTGTGATTGGATTTTGAGAGGGAGGACTCTACAAGGTACCCGGGAAGTACATTCAAGCTATGATTCACTACACTATCAGTCCATGCGAGCTATGGCACCAAAGGCTTGGAAACCTATACTACAAATTGCTACTAGGACTTCAAAAGATGGTAAAAGGTATGCATGTATTTGATTTTGGGCATGATAGTGTATGTCAGGGTTGTGCACTTGGGAAGAATGTTAAGAAAAGTTTTTCTAGGAGTACTAATAGATAGTGTATGTGAAGAATGTTAAGAAAAGTTTTTCTAGGAGTACTAATAGAGCTAAAGGGATTTTAGATTAATAGATTCCGATGTATGTCGTCCCATGTCATCCCCCTCCCTGAGTGGCTTCTTATATTATGTATTGTTCATAGATTATTTTTCTATGAAGTCATGGATTTATTTCAACCACTTATACTATGAAACGAGAACTCGACACAGTTCTCGTTTTTCTCTCTCCTAATTTTAGTAGGTATTTTTAGTTCTGTTTCAAAAAGGGGTGATGCCAGTATCACACATTTTCATTTCGAGGCATTTTTTGGGACCTTTGAATTATCTTTATCGTAAAAAAAAAATAGTTTCTATTTTCAGGTGCGTTTTTAGAAATTTAGCAAAATAACATACATTTTTAAGCAATTTATAATGAAAAACATATACATTTTGCAATTTTTTCTATAAAATAAGACATTTTTATGGACAAAATAAGACACTTTTATTGACAAAATTGTAAAAAATTCCAGAAAATAAAGACATTTAAACCATTTTCAATCAATTTTCAAATATGTATTGTATAAAAATGATACTATTTCAAATTATTTTCCGAAAAGTGTTGATTCACATAAATTCAAGAAAAACTATACAAATTATTTGTAAAAAACATATTTCAAACATTATATACAGAAATTTTATTTCTAAAATTAAGTCTGAAAGTCAAAACATTACTAATATATCTTATCAAAATATTGTCAAACTTAACATTTTCTTAAAAACATGAAACTAATCAACAATATCATGCAAGCCAAATTCATCATCTAAATTGGAATTTCCTGCAGCTTGGCTTTCTTCAGGGACATCAATGTCCTCTTTCATTGAGTCTTCTATGTCTGCAAGATCCCCAAAGTGTTCATTTCCAAACACCCCTCCTAAAGGGGGTTGAGGCTCTTTTGACATCTTTGCCACAAGTGTTTCACTAAACTCTCCTTTCTTCAAACCAACTTCTTGCAGTTCATCTGGTAGAACTTGAATAGCATTAATTCTTTGCTTTATGTAATTGCATTGTAGTGGATCATTATCAATGGATATGCAATTTCTTCCTTTCTGTAAGGAGCATGCTATTGTTGTACCTAATCACCAAAAACAAAAATAAAGTTAGGTCAAATAGCATAAAGAAGAATAAAACTTGATATATGCTTTCATATGTAATATGATAAAGTTTACCTAAACCTGAGAACAAATCTAAGGCCCAATCTCCTTCTCTTGAAAATGTATCTATGAGATAATTAATAAACACTTGTGGCTTTTGATAGATGTTTACAGTAACTCCTTTCAAATCCCTTTCTTCATATGTTAATTTTTTCACCACGACATTATAACTCAACAACTGACTATGTTTTCCTCCACTCTTTTCATTGATTATAAGATAATCATAAGTCTCATCTTTCGTCCAAGTTGCAAGATGTATGCTTTCAATATCACTCAGGATTGATCGCTGTGAGACCTACAAACATTAGGATTTTGCCTGTAACAAAAATATTAAAAAAAATCATTTAACTTATCAATAAATATAATTGATTTATAAATTCAAAAACTTGATAATATAGTGCAAATATATTACCAATAAAGTTGCTTCCTTTTTCTTCCTTTACCCTTGAAGGCTGTAAGCAACCCCCCTAATTGTGTGTCTGAATGGAAAACAACAAATCTCCATTGTGGTGATGTTGTGACATTTACAAATCCCGAAACCACTTTATTGAATGATTGGTAAGTATAAGGCTCACAATCATAAGTATTGTTTTGGATATTGTATCCATGAGGGATATCTACAATCACTAGTACGTACTCCTTTTTAGGAACAAGTTTTGCAATGTCTGCACAGTCACCTAAAATGATTTTATATTGCACAGTGTCAAGCCCATTCCAAATATAATGATCAAGTGTATCATCAAATTCAACGCTTGCAATACGTTGTCTCCTTTGTCATTCTATTTTGGCTCTTTGGATATGAATTTTGAAGGACTCCGGTACTCCATCTGTACCCCTCTTTGGCATCTTCAAATGAAAATTATCTCTATAAGTAATAAAATAGAAATGAATTGAATTAGAATATAAATAAATTAATATGTATCTTAGATCAACATACCTTCTTGAATGCAACAAAAAATTGTTTTAAAGTTTCTATCAAGATTGAGTCTGGATAGTTGCATTTGACATCATCCCAACTCTTCTCATTCAACATTATAACCATCTCCTCTTGTATTTAATGTAGACCTTGTGACTAGACAATAAAACAATAAATGATGTTTACAATCATATATAATAATATAACATAATACATAGAACATAACAAAAATGTCACTCAAGAACAAAACATTGTACCATTAAAAAAACCATCAACTTACTTGTCAAATTCACTGCACATTTCCTCCATGGATAATTCACCTGACTTTACCCGTGATAGTATTGTAGTTATTAATGTTTCATCCTTCACACCTTGTATTGTTCTCCAAGGTGTAATAGTCATGTCTTCTGGAAGACTCTTGACATCAGGACCTGCCTTACCACAACTCCATGGAACAACTCTACTTTTTTTCACTTTCTAGTTTTTTAAGCCAATATTCTCCCACAAGCTAAATATGTCATCAATCAAATCCCATGTTTTCCCAACTCTGAATGCCAACTGGAAAAATGATCTACAAGTCTGAATGCATCACTTCCTTTGGCATTTTTTTGTTTCACATTATCCCCTTTAATAGAGAGACCTATTTCCAGACAACATTGTTTCCGAAAACTTGAATCAACTCTAGATTTATCCCCACCACATATTTGCACAAATTCACTATGGATAAATCTCACCCTTTGAATAAATGTCATTGTCAACCTATATTCACTATCTGTGTTATGATCCCATGCCAACAACTTTGCTTCTACATCTGTTAAACCAACATAAATGATGCATTTAACTATTTCAAAAATAGGGTTATTGGGATATTCTTGCATCAACTCTCTTCTTGCCTCTGCATAATTATTACCCCCAAGAACATAAGATTTTTAATGAAAACATCTTGTTTGATCAAATTCATCTCTAGTAGGAACATCTTGTGGGTCAACAAGGACTAGGTAGTCAACCACATGTGCATAGGGATTGTGCCTCATCAATGCTTTCAAGTTGTGAATATGCAAGAGATGTGGTTTTCTAATTCTAAATTGATCCTGCCCTTCTGCGGGTCTATAAAGTTGATTCACATTCAACTCAAATGTATGTCCATTTTTAACCAAATTATCCCTCCACAATTGATCTCGAATGGCATTTTTTGTTGTCTTAACAATGCCATCCTCTACATCAGCACCTGGAGTAATGATTTCCCTACTGCCACCAGAATTTTCACTCTCAGATTCAGGAATAACATTGGTTTCACTAACAACAGATCTCCTCTTTTTATGATTTGAAGGGGTTCCTTCTAAATCAACAATTCCTTCAATAGGAATCGAGGCACTCTCAACCATATTTCTCTTACAAGAGTTTTTGTTACTCTTACTAGCAGGATTAGCAAGCTCATTTGCAACAATTTCATCATGTTCAGTTGGGCGAGATGAAGATTTAAATATAACCCTTCGAGGTACCTGATTTGATTGTCGAATGCTCTTTCCTCTTTGTGCTTGTACTTCTTCAGTTTGAACATTTGACACTTGTTTCTTCTTCCTTGCTTCTGGTCCCTTTTGAATAGCGGCATTAACGACATCCATAGGATCATCCTCCGTATAATATATTCCATTCAACATTTTTGAAATCGAAATGGAAAAATCCTGCAAAATAAAAACATTAACGTGTTGAATCTATTACATTATGGTATGCAAGTTGTAACAAAACTAATTTAAGAATAATATCAATATTCAAACTTACTCTCCCACTGTCCATTTCATGCATGACCCCTTGTCAAAAATCTGTGAAATTTTCTTGAACATTATATTTCGAAATCTTCAAAGCATATCGGATTTTGGAAAAGGTTTTGGCTTGTTTCACTTGTGCATAAACAATATATGTACCCGACATAACACATATATCTCTCAGCAATCCCAATATATGGTAATCTGACTGGATATATGGAAATGGAGAAGAATATAAGAGAATGCTTTCTAGTTTTCCTTGATTTTTTTCCTTCAGATGCCAATAATACTCTCTTTTGTCCTCTTCTGTTGCATGTTTCCATTCTCTAACATTCTTTATTTTTACATCTTCAAAGGTAAGAACTCTGTCTTGAGGCTCAACATTCTCAGATGCCTCAACTATTTTTTTCGATGTAATCATCGTCGCTCTTGATCCAGAAACATTTACAGATATCTTTCTTGATGCCATTGTCCCTATATCCAAAATGTAGAATTTTAAAATACAATCAACACAAATATTCACTATAGACTACATTTTAAAAACATTTTAAAAAAATTTAAAATATTTTTACATTCATAATCAAAGCTTTTTACGTTTTGAAAATTATTTTAAAAAATGTAGACCTACCCCTAACCCCCTAAAATATATAATAATTTATTTTAAAAAAAAACTTAAACCTACCACTACCCCTACCCCCTAGCTATATAATAAAAATTAAAAAAAAACTAATTTAAATCTAACCCCCTAACAATATAATAATCAATTTTAAAATACAAATAAAACTAACCCACCTCTAACAATTTAATAAAAACAAAAAAATTAAACTAACCCACCTTTAACAATTTAATAAAAAAAAAATTAAACTAACCCACCTACCCCCGAACAATATAATACATTTAAAAAAAAAATTAAAACAAACCCCCTCTCTAACATTATAATAAAATAAATTAAAAAACAGATTAAACTAACCCCTAACAACATTTTAACAAAAAAATTTGAAAAAAATTAAAAACAAATCAAACTAACCCCTAACAACATTATAATAAAAAATTTAAAAATAAATTAAAAACAACTTAAACTAACCTAACAACATTATAAACTAACATTTAAAAAAAAATTAAAAACAAATTAAACTAACATTAAAACTAATAGATTTAAACTAATGTTCTTATAATTAAAAAATTTAAAAAAAAATAAAAACCCAATAAACTAACCTATCAATATAATTAAAAATTAAAAAAATAAAACTAATTAACTATATACTAACATTATTAAAAAATTAAAAATTAAAAAAAAAACAAACTATACAAAATTTTAAAATAAAATAAAAACAAACTAAAACTAACATTATAAAAAATTAAAAACTAAAAAAAAAAAACTATATATAATAACAAATCAAACTATATAACATTTAAAAAAAAATTTAAAAACAATAAAAATATCAAAATATACAACATTAAAAAATAAAATTTTAAACAAAATTTTAAAAACAATTAAAAAATCAAACTATACAAAATCTTAAAATAAATTAAAAACAAAATAAATAAATAAATAAAAATTAAAGTATACAACAAATTTAAAAACAAAAAATTTTAAACAAAATTAAAAAAATGCAATGGCTGCGGGGGAGGTGGGCGGCGGCGAGGGAGGGGGAAGGGATGGTGGTAGCGGTGGAAGGGAGTCCAGCGGGGGAGGAGGGAGGAGGGGGAAGGGCAGGGCGACGGAGGGATAAGGGAGGAGGAGGAGGTGGTGGAGCTAGGCAGCATGGGGTGGTGGAAGGGAGGGCGAGGGAAGGGAGGGTGGAGGAGTTGGGGGGGGGGCAGGAAGTAGAAGCTGACGAAGTTGGGCGGCGGGGGGCGACGGCGTGATGCCTAGTACCGCGTCGCTCGTGAGGGGCATCCCTTTGGTGCCCAAGCGGGCAGTGCTCTCGTGCCCTCCACCTCCTTCCTCCTCCCCGCTCCCCTCCACTTCCCCCTCCTCCCTCCTCGCTGCCCTTTCCCCCGCCACTTTTCTCCCCTCCCCTTCGCCCTCCTCCCTCCTCCCGGCGCCACCACACTTTCCCCTCCCCCAACATCCTCCCTTCCACCTCCCCCCTCCGCCCAACTCCTCGGCTTCCACCTCCTCCTCCTCCCTTCTCCCTCTGCGGCTGACTGGACCCCCACTCCCCCATCCTCCCTTCCCCACCCTCCCTTCCACCACCTCCTCCTTCCCCCTTATCCCTCCGCCGCCCTCCCCTTCCCCCTCCTCCCTCCTCCCTCGCCGCCCTCCCTTCCACCGCCACCGCCCTCCCTTCCCCCTCCCTCGTCATCGCCCATCTACCCCACAGCTATTGCATTTTTTTTTAATTTTTTTTTTTTTGTTTTTTTTTTTTTAATTTTGTTTAAAGTTTGTTTAATTTTTTTTGTTTTTAAATTTGTTGTATGGTTTAATTTTTTTTTAATTATTTTGTTTTTTAATTTATTTTAAAATTTTGTATAGTTTGATTTTTTTTATTGTTTTTAAATTTTTGTTTTAATTGTTTTTAAGTTTTTGTATAGTTTTTTTTTAATTTTTTATAATGTTAGTTTGGTTAGTATATAGTTACTTAGTTTTTTTTATGTTTTTTTAAGTTTTGAATTATAATGTTATCTTAGTTTATTTTGTTTTTTATTTTTTTTTAATTTTTAATTATAACATTAGTTTAAATGTTAGTTTAATTTGTTTTTAATTTCTTTTTTAAAACCCAAAGCTAATATTCGTGGAATAGGGAGCATTTTTTTAACCCAAATCCTTGCCTAGATTAATAATACATGAATTTAAGAAAAAAACATATTTAAAAAAATATTTAAATAACTGACCCAGAAAGTGGTAGAGCCTCCTCTCTTGAAAGTGCTAGAAGCTCCTCTTTGCAATCTCCTCGTTCTTCTTCAAAACCTTCGTGAATTGCTCCAAAGACTAAACAATCATGTATTAATAAGAAAGATTAGGTTTAAGACATACCAAAATTGTAAAAGAATAAAGCCATAAAGCCATAAAACATTACCAAATTAATAAAGGCATAAAACAAATATTACCAAAATAATAAAGCCTTAAAACAAACATTACCAAATTAACAATAAAACTAACTAATTTATTAAAAACAGAAAAACCAGCAACCTTGAAAGCGTTACTAAATTGCTCCAAATTAAATGATGACTAGTAGGAAATCTAATTAGTTTATATAGCCTAGATTAGGTTTAACATTAATTGTTTTAAGAATGTGGGATTAAAAAAATGAAATTAGTTAGTGAATTATTATTAAACTTATATAATTAGTTTATACATTATTTCAATTTTTTTTATATCATAAATTCATGTTTTTTACTCTTTTTATGAATGTGCACAGTAATTTTGTAGAGAAAATTTGGAGGGAAAATTTTGAACGAAAATTTTGGAGGGAAACATTTGGAGGGATTTTTTGGAGGGATATTTTCATTCTCATTAATATAATATTGTTAGTTGACAGTTGCACCATTCTACTTTTTGGTGAGGAATGTAGTAAAATTTCATTGTCTAATCTATTAAGATTTTTCTATATTTCTATCTTTTAGTGAGAAGTAATGGATTCGTCTGAATTAAATTCCAATGTCGATGAAGAGTTGTATTCTTCATCTAGCCAAGATACTGGAAGTGCAAGCAATGTGATCAAGCATGCTATTCAAGAACTTCCTAATTGTGAAGATTTTGAAAACCCTAGTAATGAAGGGCAAGAATGTGATGATGATGAAGAGCTTCCTCCAAGTGGGGATCCTGAAGACAGTAAACAGGATGATGACAATTTTCCTCCTAGGGAGGATTTTGATGGGACTAATGATGTTTTTTCCGAGCATGCATGTACAGATAATGTTGATGGTTTTCTTCATAGCAATGAATCTAATGGGACGAATGATGATTTTCCTTCAAGTAAGGATTTTAATGGGACCAATGATGATTTTCCTCCTAGTGAGGATTTTTATGGGACTAATGATGATTTTCCTCCAAGTGAGGATTTTAATGGGACAGATGATGATTTTGGTGAGGAAGAAGACATAAATAATGTTGAAGATGATTTACCTCCAAGCAAGGATTTCAATGGAACTGATGACGAGTTTCCTCCAAGCAAGGATTTCTATGGCACCAATGATGATTTACCTCCAAGCAAGGATTTCAGTGGAAATGATGGTGAATTTCCTCCAAGTGAGGATTTCAATGACACGGGTGATGACTTTCCTCCAAGCGAGGATTTCAATGCCTCCGATGATGATTTTCCTATGAGCGAGGATTTCAATGGCACCAATGATGATTTTCCTCCAAGCAAAGATTTTAATGCCACCGATGATGATTTTCCTCCGAGTGAAGATTTCAATGGCACCGATGATGATTTTCCTCCGAACGAGGATTTCAATGGAACAGATGATGATTTTCCTCTGAGTGAGGATTTCAATCGCACAGATTCTGATTATCCTTCGAGCGAGGATTTCAATGGCACCGATGATCAGTCTATTGACGATGAAGCCAAAAATGATGAAGACAATGATTCTCCTCCAAGTAAGGATGTTACAGGAACCAATGATGAAGAAAATGATTCTCTTCCAAGTAAGGAACTTACAGGAACCAATGATGTCAATGTTGAATCCGAAGAGTTCTTTTTCAGTGAAGAAATTAGTGGCACAAATAGTGTTGATGGTGACATTGATATGTCAGCACTGGAACAACTGATTAGTGATTATGACAATAATTTTCATACTGAATTTGGTGATGAGATTTTCAATGAGGGGGGTCATATGCATCACAATGAAAACATTCATTCTAATGAGGATGTTGTTGCAGACATAATGGTCCTGGAAATGTGGCGACATAATCCAACGCAGAGCAGGATTAAGTGTAGGACTAGACCTTTTTATGTCAATCCAAAGCATTCCAGTTATACAAGGTCTAGGAAAGAATTGCTCGCGAGTCCAAGTTCCATTACTCCTTTGATTTCGAGTGAATGTTGCCACAAAAGTTGTTTGAAAAGTTTAGGCTACAATTATGCCTTGGATAAAAGGAAGATGTATTTATCAATGAAAAAAAGTATGCAAAATTCCTATTTAGTGGGGTGCATGATTTCTACTAGGGCAGGTTATGATTATCGCATTGGAAAAATTATGCTTTGTATAAAGGAATTCAAACGCATTCACTCAATTGGTAATCTCTGATTATCAAGAATCCAGGCAAGACTAGAAAAGGATCCTACATTTTATTCTGATGATTATCAGGGACGAATCACTGGGCCATCAACACACATTGCAATATCATGGATGCATGATTTCTTTTCCAAGCATGGAGAGAGTATGCCAAATAGAGAAATAATACACATTCCAGATAATTTCACAAGGCAGGAAATATACAACTTATACAAGGATTATGTTCAAGGTGGTCAAGGAAACGACAACTTCATCAGATATGCATATTTCACAAGAGTGTGGAAAAAGAAGTTCAACAATGTCCGCATTCCAAAGAGGTCAAGGATGGGAGTCTGCAGTACATGTGCTTCTCTGAAAGAAAGAAGGGATAGAAAGAGGTATGTTTACAAAAAAAAAATCTTTAGATAAATGTCATTTATTAAAGCTACTTAACAATATTTTTTTGTTATGTTGTTTGTAGATTCCATAATCAATGCACTGCAAGAACATCGCAATCAACAATCAAATGAACAACAAAAGTTGTACAAACATCGCAAGAAGTGTTTTGATGCTCCACATAAGTATATGGGTTTGATAATTGATGGCATGGATTAGAAAAAAACACTCTTGCCACATTTTGTCCGTGTGCCAAAGAATTTAAAGGAGGAAAATTTTATTCAGTTTCACTTGGTTGGGTGTATGGTTTTTAATGTTCAAATGATTCCAAGGGTTTACTTTACAGCTCCAAATATCCACCATGATGCAAATTTGACCATCAACATAATTCACCATGTCATTACTCATTGGCCTGGTGATCTTCCTGATGTTCTATATCTACAAGTCGACAACACAAGCCGAGAAAACAAAAATCAGGTCGTGTTTGGTTATCTAAGCATGTGTTGATGTATATGTAACTTCAGAATGTATTTCATCTGTGTATTTTATATATATTTATTGTACCCTTATAAGAGATGTGTCATTCCTCTATAAGGAAGTGTCGTCATGTGGATTGACAAGTGTCGCAAGTGTGTGTACTTGCCGATGGGTTATTAGACCACCATGTGTGGGGTCGGCCCTGAAATATATATTATAATGTGGATGTACCTAGCTAGACAAGTCAGCCCCATAAGGTCACTGGGCAAACAGATTAGTATAAATAGAGATCAGGTGATCTCTATTTAGATCACCCGAAAAAGTAACTCACTCTCACTCAGAAAGTGGCGCACTAGTGAGCAAGAGGATCATCTGCTACTAGGAGACTATCTCAATGTATTTTGGTTTTACTTTGGTTGAGCCATTGCTCTCTCTATCTCTAAGGAAGTTGTGGGGTTTTTCACCTTAGGGTTTTCCCCACGGAAACTTGGTGTCTCTTGTCTCTCATGCTTTTGATTCTTGTGATGCTTGTCATGCTTATTGTGATTGTCATGCATTGATATACTGTATATGTTATTCTCTCAGCAAAGATCCTAGAGTATTGTTAATTAATGCTCAAAATTTAACATGGTATCAGAGCTAACCTGAGAAGAAGACATTTTGCAGTGACGAAAACTTGAGTTTCTTGTTTATTGGGTTTCTCTCCACATATTTTGGAAAAGAAATATAGTAGATTGACTCTATTCATCAAGGTGCATCTATCTGTCCAATCAGAATCCAATTCCAAGCATTTTCATATTTGGCCCTAAAAATTAGGGTTTCCACAAAAATAGGAATTTCTGAAATCTGAAGACATAGCTGGAAGCTCCTTGCAAAAATCGAAGTTTAGAGCTTTGGATCGAGATTTTTGGTTGGGTAGATCTCCGGGAAACTCAAACCCTAATTCAGGGCTCTCCTTAGTGAACCCGGGAGGACAAAAAGGAAAATCTGAAGGGTAAAACTTTGCTGATCTCAAATTCTGAATGCACCAGGATGATCAGCTCATTAAGGCGCATCTTTCTATCCTTTCAGAAAATTGAAATTCACATTTTGAATTTTTAGGGTTTTTTCGACAAACCCTAATCCAGGACCAGATCCAGTTTTCAGCATTTCAAGTGGTAAGATCTAAATATTTTCTATTTTCATTTGAAGTACTCTTTAAGATGTCTCACCACACCAAGCTTGAGTATAATCTTGAAGGAGTTGATAACTTCCGAGCTTGGAAGTATAGGATTGGGATAATCCTGGAAGAGAATGAGTTGGACTCATATGTGAAAGAAGACATCCCTATCCCAGAGGATGAAGAGGCCAAGGTATTGCGTAAGAAGAACTTGGTCAAGGCAAAGAGAATCATTGTTGATTCCATTAAAGACCATCTCATACCCCATGTGTCCTCTCTAAAGACACCCAAGGAGATGTTTGACTCTTTGACCAAGCTATTTGAAGGGAAGAACATAAATCGGAAGATGACCCTGCGGAACCAATTGAAAGGAGTAAAGTTTTAGAATGGAGAAACCATTCAATCTTATTTTTCAAGGGTCTCCCAAATCAAGGAACAACTAGAACTAGTGGATGAAATGGTGGAGAATGGTGAAGTGGTGATGACCACTCTAAATGGCCTACCTAGGTCATGGGATTCCTTCATTCAAGGAATTTGTGCAAGGAAGAAGTTGATCTCCTTCAACAAATTGTGGGAAGAATGCTCTCAAAAAGAAGCTAGGCTTGTGGCCCGAGAAGAAAAGATGGGAAATGAAGATCAAGCTCTCACAGCACATGCCAAGAAAGGCAAGTCCAAGAAGGAATCATCTCATAACAGAAGATCCTCACACCACCATTATCATAAAGATAAGAAAGATCTCAGATGCTTCAATTGCAATGAGAAGGGACACTTTGCTTCAGATTGTCCCAAGAAGAAGAAAGACAACAACAACAAATTCAATAAGAAGAAGAAGAAGAAGAACAAAAAATATCATGCTCATGCTGCCGAAGATGATGAACCCCCAGAGAAGAAGGCTAGGGCAGAAAGTAATAGTGATGATGACTCATCAAGTGAAGAAGAATATGTTATAATTTATGCTCTCACAAGTACTATCTCCCATGGTTGTAATGATTGGTTTATTGACAGTGGGGCTTCCAAACACATGACTGGGTTTAAGGAATCTTTTGTGAATCTATCTGAACATGAATCACCCCATAAGGTGAAACTTGGGGATGATTATCAATACCCAATCAAAGGAAGTGGTGAAGCCTCCTACAACCTAGATTCTGGAAAATCTTTGAAGATGAAAGAAGTCCTTTATGTACTTGGGCTCAAGAAGAACTTACTCTCCATCTCTGCATTGGATGCAAAAGGTATGAGGGTTGCATTTGTGGATGGCCAAGTCCTAATGTGGCAAAAGGGAAAGAACATAGATGATGCAGTAGTGATTGGAGAGCAAGAGGGAGGTTTGTATAAATTGAAGGGACAACCTGAACATGCCATGGTACATGAATCCATGGATCCAAGTGAACTTTGGCATAGAATACTTGCTCATATGTACTATAGAGAACTTCCAATTGCAAGCAAGGCTGTAGAGGGTCTTCCTGAAATCAAGACCAAACATGAAGGTGTTTGCAAAGGATGTGCAAAAGGTAAGAACATTAAGAAGGCTTTCCCAAGCAGTGAAAGCAAGGCAAAAGACATCTTGGAAATCATCCACTCAGATGTATGTGGTCCTATGTCATCCAGTTCTCTGAGTGGGTATGTTTACTATGTCTCATTTATTGATGACTTCTCCAGGAAGACTTGGGTATACTTCTTGAAGAACAAAGAAGAGGTGTTTGATAAATTCAAGGAATTCAAAACCTTGATGGAGAATCAAACTGACAAGAATATCAAAACATTCAGATCCGACAATGGTGGAGAATTCATCTCAGGTGACTTCAAGAAGCTTTGTAGTGATTGAGGGATTAAGAGGGAGTTGACTGCTCCTTATAATCCTCAACAGAATGTAGTTGCAGAAAGGAAGAACATAACTATCATGGAAGCAGCAAGGGAAATGCTGGATGACCAGGATCTACCTATGCATCTATGGGCAAAAGTAGCTAGAACAGCTGTATATGTGCAGAACAGAACACCCCACAAGATATTGGACAACAAGACACCAGAAGAGGTCTTTTATGGTAAGAAACCTGAAGTCAGTCATCTTAGAATATTTGGTTGTCCAGTATACACTCATGTTCCCAAAGGAAAAGAGGACTAAACTAGATCCTTCAGGAAAGAAGGGTATCTTTGTGGGTTACAGTGAAAGCTCAAAGGCTTACAGAATATACTTTCCAGGGTTCAAGAAGATTGATGTCAACAGGGATGTAACATTTGATGAAAACTCAGCATTCATCAAATCAAGGAAGGAACCTATTGAAGTTTATGAAGAACCTAAGGAAACTAGATTTCAAGACACTACCATGACTGAAGCAGTTCCAGAAGTTGTTCATGAGTTTGAAGATCCACAAGAACCTGTAAATCCACCCCATGAGGATAACTCTCACAAGAGAAAACCTGCATGGGCTAGAGAGCTCATCCAAGATGCAGAAAGATTTGTCATTCCAGAAGAAGAACACAGAGCAAAGAAGAGAACAAGATCACATACCAGCTATGTTGCTTTACTTTGTGACATTATGAACAAAGAGCCTTCCAGTTATGAAGAAGCAGCGGAAAAGAAAGAAAGGAAGGATGCCATGGTTGAGGAATACCAATCAATAATGAAGAATGATGTTTGGGATGTTGTCCCAAGACCTAAAGAGAAGTCTGTTGTGACTTCCAAATGGATTTACAAAATCAAGCATGCTGCAGATGGAACTGTAGAGAAATACAAGGCAAGATTCGTAGCTCATGGCTTCTCTTAGAAAGAGGGAATAGATTATGAAGAAACTTTTGCACTTGTAGCCAAGTATACTTCCATCAGAACAGTACTTGACTTGGCTGCAGCTATGAGATGGAAAATACACCAGATGGATGTTAAGACTGCTTTCTTGAATGGTGTAGTTGAAGAGGAAGTATATGTGGAGCAGCCACTCAGTTTTGAAATACATGACAGGGAGTCATATGTGTGCAGATTGAAGAAAGCCTTGTATAGCCTGAAACAAGCTCCCAGAACTTGGTATGGTAGAATGGACGGTTTCCTATCTAGTTTGGGCTTTACCAAGAGTAAAGCGGATTCCAACCTTTATTACAAGGTTGAGGAAGGGAATCCTGTGATTCTACTCCTGTATGTGGATGACTTATTTGTAACAGGAGATGACAGATTGATTGCAGATACGAAGAGGAAGCTTGCTGCTGAGTTCGATATGAAAGATTTGGGAATGATGCATTATTTCTTGGGTATGGAGGTGTGGCAGAGTGCAGGTGGGATTTTCCTTGGTCAAGGGAAATACACAGTAGATATCCTGAAGAGATTCGAGATGATGGATTGCAAGGCCATGGCCACACCTATGGCATCGAATCTAAAGCTTCTATGTGATGCTTCATCTGAGCCAGTTGATGTCTCTATGTATCGTCAAATGATTGGGTCCTTGATGTACTTGACGAACAAGAGACCAGATATTTTCTTTGCAGTGAACACATTGAGTCAGTTCCTGACAGATCCGAGCAGTTTTCATCTGGTTGCTGTAAAGCACGTTCTGAGGTACCTGAAGGGTACAGTGGATTATGGGCTCAAGTATGAGGCGAATCAAAATTTTAACCTCAGGGTTATGTTGATTCAGATTGGGCTGGCAGTGCTGCAGATAGGAAGAGCACATCTGAGTGCTGCTTCAGTATGTAGTCAGGTGTGATCTCTTGGTTTAGCAGGAAGCAGTCCTGTGTAGCACTGAGTATAGCTGAGGTAGAGTATGTTGTAACCTGTTCAGCTAGTTGTGAGGTAGTATGGCTACGGAAGCTACTGTCTGAGTTATTTGATCTCCCGTTGGATGCTACTGGTATCTTCTGTGATAACCAGAGTTGTGTGAAGCTGTCCAAGAACCCAGTGTTTCATGACAGGTCGAAACACATAGAGATCAAATATCACTATATCAGGGATATGGTGCAGAGAGGAGCTGTGAAGCTCCTGTATGTTGCGACGGACGAGCAGATTGCAGATGTGCTGAAGAAGCCACTAGCCAGGGTGAAGTTTGAGTACTTCAGAGAGAGGCTTGGCGTTCTTCAGATCGAGGACACTTCGAGGAAGAAGTGATGGACACATTTGCTGAAGCCATTCCAAGCATGTTGGAAGGAGGATCCTTCACATGGCTGTGGATGTAAGCGCTGGATGACGAGCATCAGGATGATGTTCTGGTTTCTGCTTGGATATGATCAGTTGGATCATTTTTATGTATGTATGTATGCATCATGTTGGATGCTGGATATGATCAGTTGGATCATGTGTATGTATTTTGTATAAGCATCATGTTGGATACTTGGACCATGTATCTTTATATGTATCAGGTGGAAACATTGTATGATCAGGAGGATCACGTATGTGATATGTATCATGTATTTGTATTTGTATCAGGTGGATACACTGTATGATCAGGTGGATCATGTATGATGATATGTATCAAGTAGATACTTCGTATGCATCAGGTAGACGCATTATATGATTAGGATGATCATGGATGAAGAGCTTCAGGATGTTGCTCCAGTTGACATGCAGCAGGATGTTGCAGTGATGATCAGGATGATCATGTGTACATCAAGATGATGTATGGTGAGTATCAGGTTGATACTCTATGGCTATGGAACAGGTTGCGCAGATCAGCATGTAATTTGTGCCCTGGGAGATTTGTAGATGGTCTTTCGGGGTTTTGCCTATGGCATGTAATTCGTACCCTAGGACATCTGGCAAATGCTCTTTCAAGGTTTTGCTTGGGAGGACATATAACTTTTGCCCTAGGATATTTACAGATAGTCTTTCGAGGTTTTTCCTATGGCATGTAATTTATGCCCTGGGATATCTGGCAGATGCTTTTTCGAGGTTTTGTCCTATGGCATGTAATTTGTGCCCTGGGAGATCCGATAGGTTGAGCCGTGTGCTTGTAATCAATCTTGGGATGCTCTTTCGAGGTTTTTCCATGACCACATGTAATTTGTGCCCTGGGAGATCCAATAGGTTGAGCCTTGTGCTCGTAATCAGTCCTGGGATGCTCTTTCGAGGTTTTGTGGTGACCACATGTAATTTGTGCCCTGGGAGATCCGATAGGTTGAGCCTTGTGCTCGTAATCAGTCATGGGATTCTCTTTCGAGGTTTTGTGGTGGGGTCACATGTAATAAGTCCTGGAGATCTGGACAGGATGAAAAAGGCCTCAGATGCTCTTTAGGGTTCTTGCTAGTCAAGAGACTCTTTTAAGGTTTTGTGATGCACTTAATAAGTCCTGAGATTTCCACAGTATGGCCAGTGATGATGAAGACCTGCAGGTGGCTAGCCTACATCTAGTATGAAAAAGGACTGGCTTTGTAGAACTTCCTATGACAAGTAGAGTCAGAGATTGGTTGAGATAGAAGCAGCAGTGACAATGATGATGACGATGATCCCGAGACGAAGACTTGTCTAGCAGATCTGTGTCGAGAAATACCTTCCTAGTTAAGAGGGAGTGTTGATGTATATGTAACTTCGGAATGTATGTCATTTGTGTATTTTATATATATTTATTGTACCCTTATAAGAGATGTGTCATTCCTCTATAAGGAAGTGTCGTCATGTGGATTGACAAGTGTTGCAAGTGTGTGTACTTGCCGATGGGTTATTAGACCACCATGTGTGGGGTCGGCCCTGAAATATATATTATAATGTGGATGTACCTAGCTAGATAAGTCGGCCCCATAAGGTCACTGGGAAAACAGATTAGTATAAATAGAGATCAGGTAATCTCTATTTAGATCACTTGAAAAAGTAACTCACTCTCACTCAGAAAGTGGTGCACCAGTGAGGAGGATGATCATCTGCTACTAGGAGACTATCTCAGTGTATTTTGGTTGTACTTTGATTGAGCCATTGCTCTCTCTATCTCTGAGGAAGTTGTGGGGTTTTTCACCTTAGGTTTTTTCCCACGGAAACTCTGTGTCTCTTGTCTCTCATGCTTTTGATTCTTGTCATGCTTGTCATGCTTATTGTGATTGTCATGCATTGATATACTGTATATGTTATTCTCTCAGCAAAGATCCTAGAGTATTGTGAATTAATGCTCAAAATTTAATAGCATGCTTGTTGAATTGAGAATTTTCAAAAAGGTAAAAGTTGGTTTCCTTCTTGTTGGCCATACACATGATCATATTGATCAAATGTTCAGCCATTTTGCAAGGACATTGAGGAGGAAGAAAGTCGGGAGCCTACCATCATTGATTTAAATTGTAGGAAAAGCATACCATCCAGAGCCTATTGTACAGAAATTGGAAGAAACTGTTGACATGCGAAGATTTCTTTTTGGATTGCATGGTGAAGAAAGGTGCATTGAAAAACTTAATGACATTAGCTTTCAGCATCAATTTTGTATAAAAAAGATTGATGGAAAAACGCTACCGTGGGGCAAGAAGTACTCAATTAGCACAGAATGGGGGCCTTCATCAGGTTTGGCATTTTTGAAATCCATCCCAGATCCTCAAATGTATGCTTCAAATTTATTGTTATTGCAATCATCTGCAGAGATTCATAATGCAAGGAGACATAGTAGAGATGTTGATTATTCTCAACGCCTGGAAGAAATCAAAAAGTCTATCGAAGATACATATGAGTACTTTGATGTTACTAATTCTGTTTGGTGGGAGTCTTTTTTCATGGAGCAGATTGACATAATTTCAAACTCTAGGAATGGAGATATATATTTGAAGACTCCATTTGCTTGGCCAGAAATTTTATCAAATGAAAACGAGGTAACAAATGTTGAACCTTGAGCTGTTGAGTTTTCTCAAATAGAGGAGAGAGAAATGTATATTGGCTCTAGAAGATCATCCACAAAGCGTCGAGAGATGGAAGAGCTTTGCAGGGGCTCAGTACAAGATATCAAGGAGGGTTGCATGATTGCAGTTTTGGCTACAGATGATGCACGTCAGTATCCATTCTGGATTGCAAAAGTTATGAAGGTCAATAAAGAAAATGAAGAAGTAGTATCAATAGAAGTACATTGGTATGCAACAGATACACACCCATTTGATGGTGTGTACAAGGCAGAGATGGTGGTTGATAAAAAGGTTTGCAGAAAGAGAAAAAGAAAGGGTCAAAAAATAAATCGTCGGCGCATTGACACCTTGAAATTAGAGGAGGTTGATATACTTGTTTATGATTTCAAGTTGACAAAGAAAGACACTCTTCACTCCAAGACTATAGATATTATCAAGAGGTTGCTGCCAAAACTAGAAGTTGCAAGATGGGAGTCTCTTAAAGCAAACCGTAGATCCCAAAGGAATGTGACATCTGAAATGATGGGCATAGATGTAGACTCAGATGGCGCGCCCATTGATGATAGAGAAGAATATGGGTCATCTACATCTTCATCCAGTCCTTCATCTGCAGAAAATGTAGATTCTGATGGGGTGTCAGAATCCATAGATGAATTTGAATAATTACACATTAATCATTTTAGATGCTTTTTATTAGTATGATGTTTGTAATTGAAAATCTATAGGAGTTTTTGAATATTTATATGAACCATTTGATCTTGTATGGTCTAATATATTATTTCATTATGAAACGCATCATAATTTGTTTGTTTTTATATGGTTAGAGTGATGAAATTATTTATGAAATTTGTTTTTTTTGTTTAATATGCAAGTTTCCAAAAAGTTGTAATTTATCTCTTGAAGGAAATAACTTTTTTCCAATTTAGGGGTTGATTTTAAGGTTTTTGTAAACAACAATATGGGATGTTTAGACCATGGCTCTATTTTTTACCCTGAAAAAAAATACGCATATACTGGTATCACCACTTTTCTATTTGGGGGTGTTTTTGGTGTTTTTTTTGCAAAAATCATCATTTTTATGGCTAGAGTTCTCGTTCATAGTATATAGTTCTCGTTTCATAGTATAAGTGGTTTTTCATGAAGGATAAAAATGAAACTCCTAGCAAATTTAAAGAGTTTAAAGCCCTAGTTGAAAATTAGAAAGAAAATCACATATGTGCATTAAGATATGATAATGGAGGTGAATTTGATTCGCATGCATTTAATGAGCTATGCAGTGCTGCAGGAATATGTAAACAGTTAATAGTACTATACGACCCTCAACAAAATGGGGTTGTTGAAAGGAATAATAGAACCATATGTGGAACTACAAAATCCATGATGCATGATCAAGATCTGTCTACATCATTATGGGCAGAAGCCACTAGTACAGTTGTGTACATCCATAATAGAATCCCGCATGTCATTCTAGATGAGAAAACACCAGAAGAAGTGTTTACCGGTGAGAAGCCAGACATCTCACACTTGAGGATCTTCGGGAGCCCAATATACATTCATGTACCGAAAGAAACTAGAACAAATATGGAGCCTTTTGGAAAGAAAGGTACCTTTGTGGGATATAGCAAGTCATCCAAAGCATACCGAATATATGTACCTGGTGAGAGACACATTGAATTCAGCTAAGATTTTACCTTCCATGAAGAAGCCGCTTTAAAAATATTGAAAGAGATTCAATGTGATTCATAGATGGATGATCCCAAGTATGATTCTCCCCCTTTAGAGTTTGAGAGGGAGAAAACAGAAGATGCCTCATATTCGTAAACTCATAAAGAACTAGTAGAACTGATTGAGAGGTCACCTGATGATCCTCATGCTAAAATATCTGCTTGGTGCCAAGATATCTTACAAGATGCAGATAAACATGAAGCACTAGTAGGCTCATCTAGAGAGCGCAAGCAAACTAACAGATATTCAGGGTATGTTGCACTGATGAGTCACATCGGTGATTCAGAACCATCTTCATATGAAGAAGATGCAAAGCAACAAGTTTGGAAGGTTGCAATGATAAAAGAGTACAACTCTATAACGAAGAATGATGTTTGGGAGGTTGTTCCCAAACCTGATGGGAAGTCCATTGTGACTTCCAAATGGCTTTACAAGATAAATCATGTTGCAGATGGTAGAATTGAGAAGTATAAATCCATATTCATTTCTAGAGGTTTCTTTCATAAATAAGGCATCGATTATGATGAGACCTTTTCCCCTATGGCAAGTTACACCACAATCTGAGCAATGATTGCACTTGCATCTGTTCTAGGATGGATACTTCACCAAATGGATGTGAATCAGCCTTCTTAAATGTTGAGATTAAGGAAGAGGTTTATATTCAGGAGCCCGAAGGATTTGTGGTGCATGGGAAGGAGTCTCATGTTTGAAAGCTAAAGAAATCTCTATATGGGTTTAAGCAAACCCCCAGGGCTTGGTACTCCAGAATTGATAACTACCTTCAGAAACTGGGTTTTTGTAAGAGTGAATCTTATCCAAATTTGTACTTCAAAGTAGTGAAGAACAAACCATTGATATTGGTTATGTATGTTGATGATTTGTTTCTCACTAGAGAGGAACATTTGATTGCTTGGTGCAAGAGGGAGATCACCTCAGAATTCGTGATGAAAGACTTAGGTCTGATGAACTACTTTCTTGGCCTTGAGATTGGCAAAGAAAAGATGAAATTTTTCTGTCTCAAGGAAAGTACACTGTGGATATATTTTGCAGGTTTGGCATGATAGATTGAAAATCTATGACTACACCGATGGTTTCCAATTTGAGGAAACTTCATGATTCAATATCTGGATCATATCCAGTAGATCCCACTTTGTATAGACAACTTATAGGCTCTCCAATGTACTTGATACATTCGAGGCATGATGTATGTTATGTCGTGAGCATTCTGAGTCAATTTATGTATGATCCAAGACACAGACACTTGGATAGCTGCTAATCATGTGCCAAGGTACCTTCGAGGTACAATTTCATATGGACTCAGATATGCCTCTAGTGGAGGAGTCATGTTACTTGGTTATACAGACTCGTACTGGGGAGGAAGCATTGTGGACCGTAAGAGTACATTGGGATACTGTTATAGTCTAGCATCAACTATGATATCTTGTCCAGTAGGAAGCAGGGCTCTATAGCCTAGAGCACTACAAAAGAAGAATAAATAACTACTAGTGTTTCCTGCTGAGAAGCAGTGTGGCTCAGAAATCTACTTGCAGGGTTGTTCGGTGATAAACTTGACCCTACAGTTATTAGGTGTGACAATAAAATTTGCATCAACCTTTTTGAAAACCCAGTGTTTCATAACAAGTCGAAGCACATTTAAAAATGAAGTATCACTTCATATGAGACATGGTCCAGAAAGGTATAGTGAAACTTCAATACATTGCTATTGATGAGCAGATTGTAAGTGTGTTAACAAATCCTCTATCAGTAACGAAGTTTGGGTACTTCTGAGACAAGCTTTGTATGGAATAGAATGCCTCCCTAACTGAGATGGAGTTTTAAATGTACAACATCAGGAAACATTCTCCAAAACAATCTTGGGAAGCCAAGATTAATCCTTGTGTATAGAGGTGAGCACTTTGATTTCCTTTCATGTAAAGGTTATTCCTCTTGTATAGAGGTAATTGATAAAAGTAATGATGTTGTAAAGTCTTGTTGGACAAGGTTCCGGACTTGTGTGTCAAGTCATGATTCTCATGTGAACCTTCCGTATAAAGGCATCCATGGGATGGACCTCCCGTATAGAGGTGAATCTTACGTATAAAGGTCATGCTTTACTTCTTAAAAGCATTTAATGTTGTGTGATGTATTATTAACCATGATCACCAGTTGCTATTAAGTCTCCTTCAGAGATTGATCACCTCTAAAGTGAATTACTTTAGCATATGATCATTTGGTTTGGAATAATATAATATGATCATCGCATCCGATAATTCTTCTTAGTATAATGTAATGTGATAGATAATTAAAGTTAGCACATATTGACCATTCAGTAAAAGATAAAGAAATAAAATATAAAGCATAGATATCAAGAGAATTTGAAATTTCCCATTCACACACTTCAGCGAATTAAAGAGAACTTGAATTGTTAAAGCTTCAGTTAAGTAACAATGTATGCCTCAATCAATGCTTTAGTTAAAGCATTAGTTAAAGATATGCAATCAATTAACTAAAGGGAAACTTAGTGATCACTTCAGTAAAATCAATCAGCATGATTTTCAGTTAAGAAAAGTTAACTAAAGTGTTAAAAACGAATTAGTTAACTAAAGTGTTTTGCATGATGACACTTTAGTTAAACTAAAAGTTAAAAGACAACACTAAAGTTGCTCCTATTGCATGATGACACTTATGTTAGCTTGTTAACTAAGTGCTACTACATTAGTTATGAGGCGAGTTCACTCCAAAGTCAATTAAGCACTATTTCAAGTTAAGGAAGAAAGGTGTGGTGCATGATTGAAGAAACTAGAAGTGCACTACAACTATCCAAGAAGATAACTCGCTAGGGTTTGCATGGGAGGCTTATCCTTCATGCATTGATTTGTTATTCCTTGCATGGTAGTAATTTTTTCTATATATTGATGTGCTCGGCACATTGGAAAACACATCAGATGGATCTCTCTTCTCTATTCCTTATGTATCTTCACCAAGAGTGTTTTGGTGATATCTTATCTTCCGAAAGCAATCTTCTATGTTGTAAAAGAAAGACATTCTCTTCTGTCCATTATATTATACTGAGAAGAGTTGTTGGGGTTTATGTTCTCATTGTTTTGAGTATTTTCCCCAGGGAATATTTTGTGTTATGGTTGTCTGAATTTCATGTGATTGAATTGTCTCATTGTTTCAAGTTTCGGCATCTAAAAGAATTAAAGATCAAATCTCAACCAAATATTAACAAAAATAGACCCCAAGCATATTCTCGGGATTCGTCACCTCGGTTATCACTCCAAAACAACAAGGGAATTTTTTCAGGGGCTTCATAGGTTACTCTGGATATCCCTTTGTTTACTGCAAATCCCACCCACCTAACTTCTCCTCCCCTGAGAAGCTCGAAACTATGATGGTTTACACTCTCCCTCTATACCCTCCCCTACAAAAGCTACGGGGACAACTAGTAATTCCATATCAAACCACTGCATCAAGCATAAAGGAAAACTCCTCAACCTTTCTCTTGGTGAGGATGTCCTCATGAGCGAGGTGATACCATTTTTAGAAAGAGCCCTTGTAGGAATAAATGGAGGGAGATTTATGGTGGCTGATACTTTCTGGAAATGGTAAATGGAAGGTTGGTTAGAACATCTCAGGTACCATCGAAAGGCTTTCTCCTTGGCTCGGGGATTGTTGATGTATTTGTAACTTCGGAATGTATTTCACATATGTATAGTGTACTCCTATAGAGATGGTATTATTTCTCTATACGGAAGTGTCGTCATTTATATTGTAAGTGTCGTAACTTATACTTGATGGGTTATTAGACCACCATGATGGGGTCGGCCCTATATAAGTCATGTGGGTTAAAGGGTTATTAAACCACCCTATTGGGGGTCGGCCCTGTTAGCATTATGTTAAGTGGTTAAGTTGAGGCCGACCTATTAAAGGTTATTAGGCAAGTCAAGTCAAGTATAAATAGAGTGCGGGAGGCACTCTATTTGATCATTTACTTTCTCACTCATACACTCATTGGAGAGTGGCGCACTAGTGGAGGAGGATAAGCTGCTGCTAGGAGACTATCTCTTATGCTTGGGTTTTGTATCATTGCTCTATCTATCTCTGAGGAAGTTATTGGGGTTTTTCACCTTTATGGTTTTTCCCAAGGAAACTATGTGTGTCTATTGTCTCGTGTGATTGCTTCTTGTTATTGATATGCTGTACATGTTATTATCTCAGTTAAGATCCTAGATCATATTGAATTGATGCTAAAAAATTAACATGGTATCAAAGCTAACTTGAGAAGAAGACACTATGCAGTTGCGGAAGCTAGGGATTCTTGTTTTTTGGGTTTCTCTCCACATATCTTGAAAGGAAGGAGGCTATATTGACTCTCCTCAGTAAGGCGCATCTTTCTATCGAAACAGAATTCAATTCTGAGCATTTTCAGATTTTGACCTAAAAATTAGGGTTTCCACAAAAAGTGGAATTTCTGAAATCTGAGACCATGGCTGGATGCTCCTCAACAAAATCGAAGTTTAGAGCTTTGGATCAAACTTTTTGGTTGGGTGAAGCTCCGTGAAAATCAAACCCTAGTTTGGGGTCATGTCTAGTGAAGCCAAAAATTAGGGCTTCTGCAAAAGTTGGAATTTCTGAAATCTGAGACCATGGCTGAAAGATCCTCTGAAAAATCAAATTTTAGAGACCAAGATCAAACTTTTTGGATGGGTGAAGCTCCGGGAAAATCAAACCCGAATTCAAGGTCGTCCCCAGTGAATCTGGAAGTTTGAAA
Source organism: Larix kaempferi (assembly GCA_027924585.1). Lineage (NCBI taxonomy): Eukaryota > Viridiplantae > Streptophyta > Pinopsida > Pinales > Pinaceae > Larix > Larix kaempferi. The sequence goes on along the minus strand of BSBM01001407.1, from coordinate 599,749 downwards.
AGCAAATATGAGGGGTGAAACTTTGCAATTTTCAAATTCTAAGTATACCGGCTTGATCAACTCATCAAGGCGCATCTTTCTGTCCTTTCAGAAGTTTGAATTTTTAGGGTTTCTCTGACAAACCCTAATCCAACTCCAGATCCAGATTTCTGCAAATCAAGTGGATTGGGTTAATTCTAGAAGAGAGCGAGTTGGACACCTACATAAGTGAAGGGGTTCTTGTCCCAGAAGGAGAGGAGACTAAGGCCTTACACAAGAGGAAGTTGGTCAAGGCTAAGAGGATCATTGTTGATTCTATCAAAGACCATCTCATACCACATGTGTCATCTCTGAAGACACCTAAGGAGATGCTTGATTCCTTTACCAAGCTGTTTGAAGAATGTAAATCGGAAGATGACCTTGAGGAATCAATTGAAGAATATCAAGATCCATAATGTGGAGACCATGCAGTCTTATTTCTCAAGGGTCTCCCAGATAAAAGAACAACTTGAAGTTGTGGGAGAATATATAGAGAATGGAGAAGTGGTAATGACCACTCTTAATGGCCTTCCTAGGTCATGGGATTCCTTCATCCAAGGAATTTGTGCTAGGAAGAAACTTATCACATTCAGTAGGTTGTGGGAAGAATGCTCATAGGAAGAAGCTCGGATTGTAGCTTGAGAAGAAAAGATGAGGAATGAAGATCAAGCTCTCACAGCACATACCAAGAAGAGGACATTTTTCCTCTAATTGTCCTAAGAACAAAAGGAACAACAACAACTACTACTACAAGCAATCTGACAGGTATGACTTATAGGTATGTTTTGAAATCTGTTCATGATTAAGTTTATAATATGATTGTATTCATGCTATTGCGTTTAGTAACAATCTTGTTTAATTTTAAGACTTGTCTTATCACCCTAGTAAAAGTATGAATGCATGATAGAAGACATTCATTGATTAGGGTTATGACACTTATGATTGTATTATGATTGTACTAATGCACTGTGGTGTTGTATGAGGATAATGTTATCCGCTAACATGAAAGGTACAAATCAACTTCTAGATCAAGACCATGGTGACATGAAGACAGAGACTCATTCATATTCATGGATCACATAGAGGTATGTATATTTTGGTTCTACAATGGTTAACTTATGAGTTATGCAGGTCATTCAAGAGAACAAGAAAACATTGCTAGACATAACTAGCAAATATGATGACTAGGTGTGTTAGAATCCTACCCTATGTTAGGATCTTATACTTTTGTGTATGATTATTCATGAAGTTAGAAATTTAAGTAATCAAGGGTTTATGCATATTATGTCTCTTACCTTGATTGATGATATGACTAACTAGAAGAGTTCTATGGTCAATTATGAACATGCATGCGTAAGAGAAGTCTTCCTTGAAAACCTTGAATACTAATGCTTATTATCTGTGTTTGAAATGATCATGACTATACATGTTTAAGATTATTGTGTTTTGACAGTATTAAGATTATACTAATGAATGTATGAGATCTCGAGGATAACACAATGATGATACTAGTAAGCATGCATAGTTATCGAGGATGGATATAAGTTCAAGGACAAGTAATCCAGGAAGCAAAGATCAAGAGGGATCTCACCCTACAACCAAACAAAGATAAGTATTTGAATTGTCATTTCTTACTTAAATGATGTTGTTCAGTTATGTACATACTTATGATGTATATTGTGCATGTTAGAATAGTTGCATTAATGAACAAGATACTACTAATATGCATATAATGGGTAAGTGTCCTATGGCACTGTACAACATTCCATTTCTACTTATCTAGAATGAAACCTCTTTGTTGACATGTTGGGAGTTGTGCACACTCTTAACAATATTCTGGTAGAGATTGGAAGGCATCTAGAAAGTTACGGGATATGGATTAATGTTGTATTGAAGCATTGGCTAAAATAATTGCATGATTGTATGACATATCTCTTTATGTGTAAGAATTTGTTCTGAAAACTATGAGATGTTTCTAATCATGCAATTTAACTTATCTTGTAGGAAAGATTGTATACCATCACCTACAAAAGAAGGACCCTCCTCAAAAGGGGGAGTGATGTGGATACTTGTATCGATGATGTGAATACTTGTATCGATGATGAGGATACTTGTATCAATGATGAGGTTGATGATACCGACGATGAGGTCGATGAGAGGTCTTTAGACTTGGTCTAAGTTGACAAGTGGATTGTATCATCCCTGGACACATGTCCTAAAGGGATCCGTAGACTCTTGTCTCCGAGAAAGATGTTGGTAAATCCTAGATTTGTTCTAGTTCACATCTAGTATGAAAAAGGACGAGCTCTGTGGTGGTAAATCCTAGATTTGTTCTGGTCACATCTAGTATGAAAAAGGACTGGCTCTGTGGTGGTAAATCCTAGATTTGTTCTAGGTCACATCCAGTATGAAAAAGGACTGGCTCTGTGGTGGTAAATCCTATATTTGTTCTAGGTCACATCCAATATGAAAAAGGACTAGCTTTGTGGTGGTAAATCCTAGATTTGATCTAGGTCACATCCAGTATGAAAAAGGACTGGCACTGTGGTTTGGATTGCATCATCCCTAGACATGATATGGTGTCTTAAAGTGATGGGGATTGATCATCCCGTAAGTGATCAGGATTGTATCATCCTTGTACTTATGTCCTAAAGTGAGAGGGATTGATCATCCCGTAATTGGATCATGTGGGTTGCAGAAGTGATGGACTGCAAGGCCATGGCCACACCTATGGCATAGAACCTAAAGCTTCTGTATGATGTTTCATCTAATTTGGTTGATGTCACTGTGTATCGTCAGATGATTGGATCCTTGATGTACCTAACAAACATGAGACCAGATATTTTCTTTGCAGTGAACACATTGAGCCAGTTCCTGACGGATCCCAGAGGTGTTCACTTGGTTGTTGTAAAGCATATTTTGAGCTACCTGAAGGGTACAATTGATTATGGGCTCAAGTATGATGCGAATCAAAAGTTTAACCTGCAGGGTTATGTTGATTCAGATTGGACAGGCAGTGCTGCAGATAGGAAGAGCACTTCTAGGTGTTGCTTCAGTATGGGATCAGGTGTGATATCTTGGTTTAGTAGGAAGCAGTCCTGTGTAGCACTGAGTACAGCCAAAGCAGAGTATGTTGCAGCTTGTTCGGCTAGTTGTGAGGCAGTATAAGATAGGAAGCTACTGTCTGAGTTATTTGATATTCCTTTGGATTCTATTGGTATCTTTTGTGACAACCAGAGTTGTGTGAAGCTGTCTGAGAACCCGGTGTTTCATAACAGGTCAAAGCACATTGAGATCAAATATCACTATATTATGGATATGGTGCAGAGAGGAGCAATGAAGCTCCTATATGTTGCGACAAATGAGCAGGTTGCAGATGTGTTGATGAAACCACTAGCCAAAGTGAAGTTCGAGTACTTCAGAGAGAGGCTTGGTGTTCTTCATATTGACGACACTTCGAGGAAGAAGTGATGGACACATCTGCAGGAGCCATTCCAAGCATGGTGAAAGGAGGATCCTTCCCATGGCTGTGGATGTAAGCGCTATGTGATGAGCATCAGGACGATGCTCCAGTTACTGCTTTGTATGCATCATATTGGATACGTGATATGATTAGGTGGATCATGTATTTGTATATGCATCATGTTGGATGCTTGATATGATCAGGCGGATCATGTATTTGTATATGCATCATGTTGGGTGCTTGATATGATCAAGTGGATCATGTATTTGTATATGCATCATGTTGGATGATTGATATGATTAGGTGGATCCACGGGGGCTTCACTAGAAGGCAATATAATATCACGTTCATTCATATTGCGGTATTAAATATTCATGCAAACCTAAAAATTATATTGCTTATATATTAAGGGGCAAAGGGTTTTTTTATTTAATGTAACAATACAAAAATACTTTGGGGTCTTTTTTATATGGGGGGATGACAAATATTCACCAAATGGAGATGGCGGGATCACGACCGGATGAGAAATCGAGTTGAGGCAAGGCTCAGGCTTACCAGTACGCAGGGAAATCGCGTCTTGAGGCATCCTTGAGGCCAGGGAGTTTCGTGGTGAAGTGGGTTGCCAGTCGATCATAGTCGAGAGGCAGTGGTCATTGAAAACCAATTATTACCAATTGCACTCAGCCAGTTGTTCCAAATATCCTTGGGAGGCTGTAAGCCTCCAGGGCCTGTTATAGGCCCTCGATAGGCCTTGGGGGCTTGAATACCCAACCACTTGTGCCTATTACAGGCCTTGGGACATTTAGTTAGCCTCCTAGATCCTGTTACAAGCCTTAGGGGCTTGGATACCTAGCCCACAACAGGCTTAGTCAGTGATTGGGGAACTACAACATGCAATGTAAATGATGTACTATCTAGATTGGCTCTAGTGATATACAAGAAGTGATCTCCTATCTCTTCATTAAACCATTAGATGTTGCAAATCATAATGATATGTGGTTGAGTAATTTCATTGTGGGTGAAGTAATGTGCATCCACAATATACATCGAAAGAAGCAAGGTGCATTGTAGAATGCATGTGGGGTCATAAGAGGGGTATCATATCAATATACCAAGTAGAAATATAAAGGGGTATAAAAAATGTTAATGAAAAAATTGAAACATACAATATCTAGTGAAAATAGGGTTTTTTTTAAATTGGGAAGGCATATTGGGAGGGGGTAAAAAAAAAATGATTTTGAAAGGTATTTTCCAATATTTAGTGAAATTAGGGGTATTGTTTCATATGCCACGAACGAACGTGCTATGATAGCGGTTTATTGAGTGAAGCCCCCGTGGGTGGATCATGTATTTGTATATGCATCATGTTGGATGCTTGATATGATCATGTGGATCATGTATTTGTATATGCATCATGTTGGATGCTTGATATGATCAGGTGGATCATGTATTTGTATATGTATCAGGTGGATACATTGTGTGATCAGGTGAATCATGTATTTGTATATGTATCAGGTGGATACATTATATGATCAGGTAGATCATGTATGATGACATGTATTAGGTAGATACTTGGTATGCATCAGGTGGATGCATTGTATGGTTAGGATGATCATGGATGATGAGCTTCAGGATGTTGCTCCAAATGATATCCATCAGGATGATGCTATGATGATGATCAGGATGATCATGTGATGATGTACATCAGGATGATGTATGGTGAGTATCAGGTTGATACTCTGTGGTCGTGGACAGGTTGTGCATATGAGCATATAAGTTGACTTGGGAGATACGATAGGTTGGGCTGTGTGCCTGTAATAAGTCCTAGGATGCTCTTTCGAGGAATTGTTCTGGGAGGACATATAATATGGCCCTGGGAGATCTGATAGGTTGGGCCGTGTGCCCGTAATCAGTCCTAGGATGCTCTTGCCAGGTTTTGTGATGCACGTAATAAGTCCTGAAGATTCCACAGTATGGCCAATGATGATGAAGACCTGCAAGTGGTGGGCCTACATCCAGCATGAAAAAGGGATGGCTCTGTAGAACTTCCTATGATGAGCAAATTAGATATTGATTGAGATAGCAGCAGCAGTGACAATGACGATGATTCAATGACGATGATCCAGTGATGATGATGCAGAGAAGAAGACTTGTGCTAGTAGATCCGTGTCGAGAAATACCTTCCTAGTTAAGAGGGAGTGTTGATGTATTTGTAACTTTGAAATGTATTTCACATATGTATATTGTACTCCTATAGAGATGGTATTATTCCTCTATACAGAAGTGTCGTCATTTATATTGTAAGTGTCGTGACTTATACTTGATGGGTTATTAGACCACCTTGATGGGGTCAACCTTGTAGAAGTCATGTGGGTTAAAGGGTTATTAGACCACCCTATTGGGGGTCGACCCTGTCAGCATTATGTTAAGTGGTTAAGTTGAGGCCGACCTATTAAAGGTTATTAGGCAAGTTAATTCAAGTATAAATAGAGTGTGGGAATCACTCTATTTGATCATTCACTTTCTCACTCATACACTCATTGGAGAGTGGTGCACTAGTGGAGGAGGAGAAGTTGTTGCTAAGAGACTATCTCTTATGCTTGGGTTTTGTATCATTGCTCTATCTATCTCTGAGGAAGTTATTGGGGTTTTTCACCTTTATGGTTTTCCCCAAGGAAACTCTGTGTGTCTATTGTCTCTTGTGATTGCTTCTTATGATTGATATGCTATACATGTTATTCTCTCAGTTAAGATCCAAGATCATATTGAATTGATGCTCAAAAATTAACATGGTATCCTCTTGGAACTTGCTGTATGTAGGAACAAGCCACCCAGTCCTTTCAAGTTTTGTCCCACTTGGTTGGAGGAACAATCCTATAGAGACCTGGTGCAATCCTCTTGGATCCATTATGACAGGAACATTCATCACTCAGCAGGTCTGTGATTCCATAAGAATCTTGCAAGGATCAAGACTGTTTCCACCAAGTGGGTTGCAGATAGAAGAAAGTTAAATGAAGCATAACTCAAGAGTATTGAATTGTTTTTGGACAATTATCATGCTACTAATCCAGCAAGCCTCTCCTTGGTTGAAGAAAGATTTGAAATTATGGAAAAAGAATGCTGACGCGGGAATATCCTTTTGGAAAACTGTTAGCCCGGTTTTGCAACCAGGCTTAGTGCTATGGGCACCTGCTAACTAGTAGCAACAGTTTCAATAGAATTAAACAAGAAACTAATCTAAACAAAACTAATCATGGATCTATGCAAGAATATAAGCAAATGATGTAAACATTTAAAAAACAAGAACAAGAAAATATTAAAGAATGAATTTGTATTGAAAAATGGGGGGCAAGCAAGTGCTTGCGATAATACCTTCAATGGTGAAGGTTGATGTTGAGCAACTCCCAAGATGAGTAGCTCCAAGCTCCAAGAGGTCTCCTTCTCCAAGGTTGCTTACAATGGCTAAAATGCTCAAGGGAGATTTCGGCAGCATGAGGATGAGATAATGGATGGATGTGAAATGAGGAGCCTCTACCACCTTTTTATAGGTTTTGGTGGTGAGGAATACCATTTGTGGTTTTGTGGAAACCAATGGTATTGACCAACATGGTTTAGGTACTTTTCCCTCCTTTTTCCTTGAATAAAATTAATATTTTTATTCCCTTTTTAATATTTTTGGGAATTTGGACCCTTTTTGAGGGTTTTTTATGCTTTTTTTTAGGAAAAATAATCTTTTTGAGTGGAAAAAGGGGTGTACTAAGGTCTTTTGGTGACCTTTTGTTGGTTTCAGAGGCTCAGATGGTGAAAAAGTGGACAAATGGGTCATGTGAATAGGGAAATGAGCTAGTGAGCACTTTTTGGGTGTCAACAGATTGCCCCCTGATGTGTGAGGGCAGGAGCTCATCGTATGGCCGATAGACATCATAGTTCTTTTGTCCTTTTTCTGGGGTTTAGGGGAGAGAAGAGACCGGTTGGAGACTGGAGCCATGGCCCTTGGAATCTGCAAAAACAAAAAATATTACATGGCCTCAATATGAATGAGGTATAATCTCTGATAATGGACGAGGCGGGAATTCCCATGCTCATATCAAGACATATACATAACAATTAGTCCCAAGAAGGGGGATCTAATACATAAAGAATCTATTGGTACATCATAATGGTCCAGGGGGGACATTATTTTGGGATATACTCTTGATCATAACTGATCTCAATAACCGATACACTGGAAGAACTGGTGAACTGCTGAAACTGAAGGTGTCCAACATCTGTAGGGACTCAAAGATTATGAGTTATCTCTGAGAATTAATGTAACTGTGTACTCAAGGGAGTATGTAATTGGGGTATATCTGAATACTGTCACCATGCGCAACCCGAATATCTATAGAAAAAGTGTAACTAGTTTTATCCATAGGAAGATTCTCAAATGTGGAGGAGTTAGGAGGTATCCGGGGTCTTCGACTAATAACTGAAAGGATCAATGTCCTGTGCAAGTCTCAACGATGCGATCAAGGTGTTGAAGTCGAGCATGTGAGAAACAACCATTTGGAGAGGCAATGAGGATTCCTCTCGAAATGATTCGTAGGCACTCATCATAAATGGTAATGAGTCCAAGACACAGGGACCTCTAGGTCTATCCTCTGGAATAAATGTGGTTGTCGTCGACAGAGGGAGACCAGCAACTATCAAGGCAATGATTTTTTCTTGATAGGAGCACGAGGTGTAGAACTTAAGTGTTGTAGTATTGATGGTAGGACTGACATACTTGTGGGGATGGGACATAACTGGGTCATGAAGTGGGTAGACTCAACCTTCCTTTGTTCAGAGCATGATGACATGGTTGACCTGGCAGCGTAGGGAACTGACTTGTCGGTGTGGGGATCATTGCTTTTATTGACTGAATGGTATATATTGACTCTGGTGGGGAGGACGAGCTGATAGGTGCTGTCGAAGGATTTTCAAGGTGACATACTGTAGAATACTCTGAACAAAGGCGGAAAAAATGGGTAAGCTGCCATATGAGTAGATGTGATCGGTCGTGGCGCCAAGAGGCACCATTGATTCCTTCTTCGTAGTTTTAATGAGCTCCAAGAGGGGATAAAAGTGTGCTCTGAATTGGTACGGTCCTGTGGATTTTGCAAGCCCAGGACGGCTCATGCTCATGGTTGTTTTCATGTTTAGAGAGTCTGAAAACGGTAAGTGGACTCTATTGGTGTTTCATTTTCGTAAGTTTAGTCTCCAAGGCCCGAAAAAGCATAAAATGATGCGGATGGAGAACTCTTCTAGCCGATGTGACTAGAGTATACCTTTTTCGTAATTAGCCTACGAGGTCCGGAAAAGGGGTAAACTTATACCAGGTAGACGCCCTTTCAGATACGTTTAGCGAGCATGAAAGGAAGCAAGATTGCTCGGTGATCTTTTCATTGTTTTAGGAGTCAGAAAAGAGCTTAACGGAAACTCCCTAAGTGCCTTTTTCGTAAAAGGGGTTGCTCGGCCCGAAAAAGGGATAAAATTATACCGAACAAAAATGGATTGATGAGGGCGAGAAGAGGTCTCAAGCATCATCATCAGTGCGAAAAACTGGATCTGGTGATATATGACATGTCGAAAACAGAGAACGGCCGATGTGGCACGCAAACCGAGGTGACGAGGGGGCATGGAAAAAATGCCCAAAAAATCTAAAAGTGAGAGCGAGAAATGGTCTCAAGCATCATCACGAGCGCGGAAAACTGAATCTGGCGATATAAGGCATGTCGAAAACGGAGAACGGCCGATGTGGCACGCAAACTGAGGTGACGAGGGGGCATGGAAAAAATGCCCTGAAAATCAGGACGTGACAGCGAGAAATGATCTCAGGCATCATCACGAGCGCGGAAAACTGAATCCGGTGATATATGACACGTCTAAAACGGAGAACGGCCGATGTGGCACGCAAACCGAGGTGATAAGGGAGGCCAAAAAATGGTCAAAAAATAGACCCCGTGAAAACGGGAAAAGGAAGGAACCTGCATGAAGTTCTCGCTGTGCTGATTCCAATGGTACCAACGGTTTGAAAAATGGACATCGTATGATACCGCAATGGTTGTTGGAAAATTGGTGGAATTTCTATAAATAGGGCATGGGGCCCAAATGACTTGTCATTGTTACGTGCGAGTTCGATAGAGCTGTTAGAGCTATTTCTTGATTTCCGAGAGATTTCACCGTTGGTTTTCGATTCAGCGAGTTGCAGGTAACTCTATTTGCCTTAGCCTTGTCAATTATGTCTTTTTTGTTTGGCGGCGGGCCCCCGAAGGCCGCGAAATTCCATGTTGACTCTCCAACGTGGAATATCGCGGGTTTCGGGACTGTTCCCACGATGAACCACGTGGGTTTTAGGCTGACAGTCACGATGTTCATCGCGACTACGAGGTTGGAACCCGCGATGTTCATCGCGAGTTCATGGGGGATAGTCGCGATGTTCATCGCGATTGTCTGGTCAAAATCCGCGATGTTCATCGCGGGTTTTTGCATGGATCCCACGATGGTCATCGCGGCTTTTGGTGGAAAAGCCGCGATGGGCATCGCGGCTTTTTGTGGAAAAGCCGCGATGGGATTTTTTCAAAAAATTTTATGCTGGGGCTAAAAATTTCTTCTGTTTTCTGGCAGGATGTTGAGGAGACCATTGTCCTCGTGGCGGGAGCGGGAGATCAATGATGATCTTATGGAGAGGATTCAGACTGATCCGGGGGTGAGACAGACTCTGGCTATGAGCGGACTTTTGAAGTTCGCTCAGATCCCACCTATTCGTTCAGTGAGACGGCTCCTGAACAAGCTTGTGCGTTGGTGGGTGCCGGCGGAGGGTGCATTTATCATTGGGGGTGAGAGGTTAGAGATCACTCTCACGGATGTCTATTTTTTGACTGGGTTGCCTTGTTTGGGTGAGGTGGGCGATCTCTTACCGAGGATCCCTCCAGGTGTAGATATGGAGGACCTGTTACAGACTTTCTGTGTTGATGATGCTGTTTTGCAGAACAGCTCTATTAGTCTGCGATCCCTACGTGAGTGGGATATGCGAGCTGTTGGGGCATGTGTTCTACGGATATTGGGTGCTGCTGCGCCACATCGTATGTCTGGGGGACAGACGATGATGGTGGACTCCGTTCTTCGGGGGACATATTATGCCTGGGGGCAGATGTTTCTGGCTGGTGTCCGGAGAGATCTGGACAAGGCCATTCGAGAGGGAGGTGAGTTCTGTTATGCCTCTTTTCTCTATTGTTTTTTCTTTGAGCGAGTGCCGACCTTACGGCCACGGGTACCCATTCGTGCTGGTCTGGTGAGTGAGCCTCGCATGATGCGGTGGGGGCAGATGATGCCTCGTGCCGGCGGTGGTGTCCGTGGTTTCTTCACGGAGGATTTTTATGAGCAGTGGGAGCAGATGCCCCTGGTGATTGAGGACTACCCCTATGCCGTCATGGACTATCGAGGTGACCCAGAGATGCCTCGTGCCCCAGGACAGGCCTGGAGTTTAGACGGTATGTTTTGTGTTTTATTTGATATTATATCATGTGTTGTTTGATTTATCATCGATGATTATAGTTGTATAGTATATGATGGCTTACTTGCTTTGTGCGGATGTGGGTCCAGTGCCACCGCTCGACTACGTGGCTCGTCAGGGGCGAGCGATGGTGGTCGCCCGTCCACCTGCAGCGGTACCACCTCCGCGTGGTGGAGGATTTGAGGCTCATGGGCGAGGGGTGGGCCCTCCGGATGACGCCATAGAGGGTGTCAGACAGACCTTTTCCAGGATCTTAGCAGGACTCCCCGAGGATGGTTTGAGAGACCTGGATCGGGATATTTTGGAGGGTTGCTTTGGTGCGCCGCCTGAGTGGCGGTCACTCTTGTTGAGGACAGCGGTGTTTGTGGCGGAGCACAGGGGCGGTAGACGAGATGATCCGGCAGGGCCGGCTGAGGGGATGAGACGTCTGCGGGATGATCCAGCGGGGCGGGCAGAGCGGAGAGTTCGGGCTCGTCCTGACCCGGCGGAGCCAGTAGAGGAGGATCCAGAGGAGCCTAGGGATCCTGCTGAGTAGATGATATTGTATCTGCCCCCAAATGCTGATGAGCATATGGGGAAGCATTTTTGTATGACAGATGTATTTTTGTATATCGGGTGCTGAGGGCACCTATGACATGTTGACTATTATGGTTTATATATATATGTGGATATATATTTGGATATATTGTCGTGTATGCACGTGGATGCAGTATGTTTGTTATTTATGTATGCCCGTGGAGGCACATGTTATGCACGTGGATGCATTATTTTGTTATTTGTTTATTCCCGTGGAGGCACATGTTATGCACGTGGATGCATTTTGTTTATGGATATGCCCGTGGAGGCACATTTTGGTTATGACATGATGTGATTGGTGTGCCAGTCAAGGATATTGTTGGCCATATGGTCTGCTACACTATTGAGGTTTCTTGGGACATGTGTGAACGAAATGGATTCAAACTGTCTAACCATCTGTTTAGTGCACAGGAATTTTCTGAAAAGACAGGGATCGCGTACCTGGTAATCATTGTTGAGCTGGGAAACTAGGAGCTGTGAGTCCAAGAAAACGTTGAGGTGACGGATGCTCATTTGGAGAGCTGCGGCAAGGAGACCGGTCACAGCATCGTATTCAGCTTAGTTATTGGTCGCGGCACCTAAACATACTCCGTCAATGTGAATTAACTCATGGGAAGGAGAGTATATTACCCAAGCTGCGGAGGCGAGATTGGGAGACCAACGGCTTGCACCATCAGTGAAACCGACATAGCAGAGTGGAAGAGGATCCATCTGTGGTCATGCAAAACAAATATTTAGGTTTTTTGAATTTTTTGTGAAGAAAGAAAGTAAGCCTATACTAGAATGGACTGTGGTGTCCATCAGATTTTCTATGGGTAAAAACGCTTAAGGTACAACCAGTTGCGTGGGTTGCGTAGGGGATTTCCTTCTGAATCGGTCAGAATGTATGCCCCCTACCCGAGGCAAGTGTGTACGATGTAAGGGCCTTGCCACATAGATACAAATTTTCCCTTTCCGGTTATATCATGAGCTTGATCATAAGCGAGGACAAGGTCTCCCTCAGAAAAGGTTCTGGGGTGGACGTGTTTGTCGTAACTTAGTTTGGATCATTGTTTGGCTACTTCCATGTTTTGAATGGCTGTGTGCCGATCTTCATCGGCTTGCTCTAGGAGTAGTAGACATTGCTCAATTGGGGAAGTGTTCGGTAGGAGTTCAACGGCGATATGTAGAGCTGGAATCTGGCACTCGATAGGGAGAACGGATTCGACACCGTGAACTAAATGGAAAGGGGTAAAACCGATGGCGGTTTTGGTTGAGGTGCGGTAAGCCCATAGTGCAGGGAAAATCATGTGGTGCCAATTGGATTTGTGTTTGTCTACAATACGTTGGAGGATGGTCTTCAAAATTTTGTTGATCACTTCGACTTGGCCGTTTCCTTGGGGATAGTAGGCGGAAGAGAAATGGTGTTCAAATTTCAACATGGTTGATAATTCTTTCCAGACGGCATCTTCAAAGTGAGAGTCGTGATCAGAGACTAGTTGCTTCGGCACTCTGAAGCGAGTGATAACATGGTTGAAGAAAGACTGTGCTGCAGTGTCGGCTTTGCAATTGTAAGTCGGCATGGCTTCCGCCCACTTGGTGAAATAGTCGACGGCCACAACGATGTGTTTGTGACCGCCAGCTGTCGTGGGGTTGCAGTCGAGGAAGTCGATGGCCCATTTGCAGAATGGTCCAACAGTGATGACTGGATAAAGGGGGGCGGGGGGGGTTCTTGCTTTGGGGGAAAAAAGTTGGCAGTTCTGGCAATGCTTGACTGCGGTAATGCAATCAGTAAACAATGATGGCCAAAAATAACCTGCCCGAATGATTTTCTGGGTGGTGGCCATGCCGGAGAAATGGCCTCCGCAAGCACCGCTATGACAATCATTGAGGACTTGTTCTGCCTCACTATGGGATAGGAATCAACGTAGGATGGTATCAATGCTGCATCGGTAAAGTACGTCCCCTAACAAGAGGTATCGGGGGGCGTGGTGTCGTATGCAACGGCGTCCATCACGATCGATGTGTGGTCAAAATTTTTGCGTACGAAGGTAAGTCAAAATGTCTCCATACCAAGGGTCGTTAGACGAAATGATGAAGATCTGCTCATCAATCAGGTCCGTTTGGATAACGGGTGATGTCGAAGAGGATGGGAGGTCAGTGATGAGGTGAGCAAGCGCGATGGCTTTAGTGCTTTTGGGAGTTCTGAAAGTGAGGTCATATGCCTGGAGGATAATGACCCATTTAGCAACACGACCTTGTAGGAGCCGCTGGGTTAGGAGATAGACCGTAGGGTTGGAGTCGGCCACGACCGTGGTATGACTGAGTAGAATGTAGTGTCACAATTTTTGTACGGAAAAGACTACAGCTAGGGCTAATCTTTCCTCGTATGGGTAACGCAGAGGTGGGCCAGACAAGGTCTGGCTGACGTAATAAATCACATGCTCTTGGTGGGAGGCATCTTCTTGGACCAAAACTCCGGACACAGCATATTCAGATGCTGAGACATAAAGGGTGAAGTCTTGAGAGAAATCTGGTGGGGATATCAAGGGGGCTTGTGTGAGAGCTTTCTTGAGGGCTTCGAATGCCGTGTCTGCTTGCTCATCCCAAACAAAGGGTATGTGGGTATGAAGTAAGCGTAAGAACCCATGGAATTTGGTGGCATAATCAGGAACGAAGCGCCTAAGGAAATTGGACCGCCCTTGTAGACTCTGGAGCTGCCGAAGCGTGCGAGGAGGTGGAAGTTCTAAGATGGCTTTGACTTTCAGGGGATCGACAGTGATTCCGTCTTGGGAAACAATGAAACCCAACAACCGGCCTGTCGGGACGCAAAAGACACACTTGTGTGGGTTCAAGCGGATTTTATATTTGCGACAACGCAGGAAAACTTGTCGGAGGTTTTTAAGGTGGTCTGATGGTTTTCGGGAACGAGCTGTGAGGTCATCAAGGTAAACTCGTAGGATATGGACCAAGTCGTGAAAGCAATAGGTCATGGCCCGCTGGAAAGTGGCACCAGCATTTTTAAGGCCAAATGGCATGACGCAGTATGCAAAGGTGCCCCATGGGGTGGTGAAGGCAGTCTTGTACTGATCCTCCTTACGGATGTGAATCTGGTTGTATCCGAAAAACCCGTCCATGAAATATAGGACCTCATGGCCCGCACACTCATCAATGAGTTGGTCAATGAATGGCGTGGGGAAATTGTATTTTGGACAAGCGTGGTTTAAGTCACGAAAATCAGTGCATACTCTAAGGGTGCCTTGCTTTTTTTTTACGGGAACGGGGTTTGACACCCAGGTGGTGTACGGAATAGGATAAATGAATCCTGCTTTGCGAAGTTTCTCGACCTCAGCTTTAACGGCGGGGAGTTTGGAAGGATGAATGGGTCGCTATTTCTGGCGAACAGGGGGTACCTCAGGCCATGTATCAATGTGGTGTTCTATGATGGCGGGGTTGAGACCAGGCATCTCAGTATAGGACCAGGCAAAGACATCACGGAACTCTTGAAAGAGCTTTTTGTATGCCTGAGTTTCTGCTTGAGTGCAAGATGCACCCAACGAGATGAGATCAGGTTTCCCAGGTGTTGTGGAAATATCTATCTGTATAGTGGGGGAAATGTTGGACATGTTCCCTTCTTCAAAGGCATCCGGTGCTGGGATAGGGTCCTTTAACCAATCGACCTTAGTGGGTATGAAATCTTTCGATTCGACCGATAGCTGGTTGGATGCGGTGGATGTAGACGCTTCCGGTAGGAAGTACGAGCGATGATGCATATCATCCCAAGGGTAGTCGGGTGCAGTGAGTGTCTCCAAAATTTGCTCATCATTATTGAAGTAGTCAGACCATAGATCAAGGGGTTCTAGTTTGAAAGTTGTTGAAATCATATAGATTGTATTGACTTCTTCCGACGAGGATGATGGCGGGGGGTATATCTCCTCGATGAGGGGAGGAGATATCTCCAAATCTACGTTGTTTAACTCGTACAATGTTGCTCTATAGTCAGGGAGATCAGGACAATGGTGAGAGTAGTGGCCGTAAACACTGCATATGGCACAAGGATGGTTGGTGCGCAGTGATCTGTCGCGAGGCTGAGGAGGTGGCTCAAGTCTAACGACTGGGATGCCGGTGTCATCGTCCAACATATTCATATGTTCTTGGAGTGCCGGTAGTTGTGGGCATTGATGAGTTGGATGGCCTATCTCATCGCAAAAAGAGCATTTAGGAGGAGCTCGAAACACTGGTGGGGGTTTGACTGCCTTAGGGGGTGGTATAGTAGTGTATGGTTGTGGACCTCTGCTTCCAGTGGGCTTGACAAGAGGAGGAGGATTCGTTGACGACGAAGGGATCGTGAGACCAGGAGATGGTTTCGTCGACGAGGAAGGGATTGTGACACCATGAGGAGATTGAGTAGTGGTAACAATAGGTTGTACCGGTTGGAGGATGACATTTGGTGTCGGTGGTGGAATGGGAGGAGAAATATACCACACAGGTAATCCCAATGTTAACCCGGGTAGACTAAGGGTAGCCATAACCGGGGCGCTTACTACACCCGAAGGAGGAAGTAGAAAGGGGATGGTGTGGATGGGTGTAACACCGATGTGACTAGGGACCAATGGTGGTTGACTACCAGGTGTTTGTGTATTCTGTGAAAGAGTACAGAGGTTTGCGACGTGGGTCTCCGGAGACGGTGGTGGAATGGCTTGGAATGTAGAGGTCATTGGTGTATCTGAGTAAAGTCCGGGTCCCACAGAAGAAACGAAGGAGGTAGTTGCACTAGAAGTTGGTTGTTCAATCATGGGAAGAACATTTTCGGGTGCTACAGGGGCATTGGGATCATAGTAGGTGAGTTGGTCGATTTTGACCACGCGTCCCTCATGGGGGAACATCATGGTACGAAAAACGGATGAGACAACCGCTTTCATGGCGTACATGTAACTGCGGCCAAGTAAAAGGTTATAATCGAGTTGGGCATTAATGACCTCTATGTCAATGAGAACAGTTTTCCCACCCAATTGGACGGGGACCTTGGGTAGTAGACCTTGAGGTTGAGCTGACCGGCCGTCGTAGGCCCGCAATGCAGTGGTGGATTGCGGGAGAGTAGGGGATCCCAACTTCTGCCAAACAAATGTGGACATGACGCATGTGGAGGCACCCTTGTCGATGATACATCGATGGATGACAAGATTCCGAATAGAAACAGAAACTTGGACTGCTATGGTGGAAGGCAGACGTGGTTCGGATTGGTCCAAATCAAAGGTCATCAGTTTCAAATCATTTGGGTCAATCACCCCAATGGAAGAAAGTAAAGTCTTGCGTTGCATAGGACAGTTTTTTAAGACTTCTAACGCAGACATGGCTGCGGGGGACTGAGCTAAATCATCGACGATGTTGTAATTTGACGCAGCCCGTGCATTGGGGTTGTTGTTGATACGGCGGAGTGGGAAACGAGGTGCTTTAGAGGCGCCATCGAGTGGAAGCGGTGGTATACGTAACGTTTGATCAGTGGAATGAGCGTTAGTATCCTTATCGGTGGGGGGGGCTTCCGAGGTAGGGCCATACTGGTTCCTACGTGTCTGGATGTTGACATCGACCGTGGACATCATCAATAAGTGGTGAGTACCTGAATCAAACATTGGTTGATCAGGGGCGGCGTAAGTGATATGTTGTGGTGGCACGTTGCCCTGTGGGGGAGCTAACGGCTGAGTGTTCACCACTCCTTGTGTTGGAAAAGGGTTTTGTAGCACCAAAGGTTGTTGTTGAGGTGGTGGAGGGTTGGGTGGTAGCTGAGGAGCCGCCTGCCCTTGACGATGGGCGTCATCTGTCCATAGTTGTCTAGCTCGCTCCAGATGTGGGCAAGCGTGGGTATAGTGGCCATAGACCCTGCAAATAGAACAAGGATGGTTTGTTCGTAAATTATCATTTTTGGCTTGCTTAGGTGGCCGATCAGGATTCTGATGAGCAGGCACCGCGTTATTGTTTTGCGGAGGATGGGGAGGTTGTTGACCTTGGTTATGGTATTGGTTGTTGCCGCAGTTGCGACCTCTTCCACGGTTGGGTTTCCCACCCTGGTTGCGTTGGTTATTTTGGTATTGGGGCTGATGTTGTTGTGCGTACACATGCCCTTGAGCATTGGGGGGATTCTGGGGAGCCGCAGGTGCAGGAGCAGGTTGCGGTGGATAATATGCTGGTGGAGCTGGAGGTGGTCCAGCTGCCTGTTGGGGTTGTTGGTACCCCTGAGCTATTGGATATGGTGGATTAGCTGGTGCAGCTTGCTGTGGGTACTGCATCTGTTGTGGTGAGAACTGAATGGGGTTCTGTGTAACAGGTTGGATATGGTATGTAGAAGGTACATATGCTGATGGCGCTTTCCCATAGCAATGTTGCGGACAAGAGGGTCCATGAATGTGATGGGTCTGGTTTGTTGGAGCGTAAGAAGTTGTCGCTCCGGAACTGGATGTAGCCCTAGAGAGGTCTGGGGCGGGCATGGTACTCACCATGCTGAAAGGTTTAGGTTGCGGTGTGATTTGGCCAATGATGCCATCAGCGACATGTGATGCCCCCGGTGCGTCACCACGTGAAGAGTCACCTCGTGGGGCGTCAGGTATGATTGTGTATAGATAACCCGACTGGGCGTAAATGAGATCAAACTGTTGGGCTTTGAGGATGGCCTCTTCTTCAGACTGGGGTCTTTCAGATGCCACATCCTTCGTAATAAGAGGGAGGAGGGATTTTAGAAACCAATCTAAGAAGATACGGTCGTCTAACTTAATTTTGCAGAGGCTTCGACGTCGACACCACTCATGAATGTGGTCAGTGATGTGGGTGGTCGTGGTTTGTCTGCAAGACAGTAGGATCTCGACTCCCGCATCATAGCGGACAGGTAACTGGAAGAATTGCAGGAAATTCGAGGCAAGGGAGGTAAAGGTGGCATGCGTCCCATGAGGCTGCTCGATATACCACTTAGCTGCAGAGCCAGTGAAGGTGCACTGTAAAAGCCGGAGGCGGATAGAGTCGTCCACTATGGAGTTGGAGGAGCACCATAAATGGAAGGACTTAATATGGTTCTGGGGGTCCTTACCTGCCTTGCCCTCAAACTTAGGGATGTCAGAGGGGAGTTTAGTGGGCATGTGAGGCCACACAGGATCGTGTCTGATGGGGTCATTGGTGAGCCTAGCTAAGTCTGGCAGGTTCAGACTTGCCATGTACTGTAAGCTAGCAGATATAATGACTGGAACTGGGACATGCCTAGTCATTGTGGTATGATGTAGGGGTCCAGTAGCGCCTAAAGGTATGCTAGGTATGGAGGGTATGTGCCCTCCAATAGGTGTAGTCTGATATGGGCCAGCGCCTCCAAGTGCAACATGGGTTACACTTGGGTTAGGAATAGCAGTAGGGATTCCTGGGATAGGGTTTGTGGAAACCAGCGGGGGTGTGACCCCTATGTTGGGCATACCCATAACAGGTGGTGGCCCTGTGTTGGGAATTCCTATAATAGGAGGTGGCCCTGTGTTGGGCATTCCTAAATGTGGAGTGTTGCCCATGTTAGGCATACCCAAGGGGGTGGTCGTTGCCATGGATGGAACTACCGCAGAAGGGTCTGTGGATGTCTCACCTATGGTGCTGGTAAACAGTGGATCAAATGGTGTTCCAGCCATAATGGTGGTTGGTGGTAATACAACATAGTTTTCGGATTCTGCCTCAGAATCAGATGTGAAGTGAGGCGTGTCAGAATCGGATGACCGTCTGGTTGACTGACTATGTGTCGAATCAAGGGATAAGGCTCTGCGTTGGTGACGTGGAGAGCCAAGTAGGCTAAACTCTGGGAGTTCGCCCTGTAGACGACGAGAGCATCTAAAATTCTCAATGGTGAGAATTAAGTTTTTGTGTAAAAAATCTGTTTAAGTATCAGGTGGTGATATATATATATAAAAACTCAAAACCCTAATGCAACCAAGGGTGCAAGAAGGGGAGTGAAAAAGAAGGCTCTCAGGCCAAAAAATCAACCTCAAAAAAGGCACTTATTCTAGCAGCTATGCTACAATAAGTGGAGGAATGCAACAAATGGTCAGAGTACCAACATGCAAACGGCTTCTAGAAAAAATAGGTGTAACTAGACCAAAGGTGGGTTGAATCATGCAAACACCTAACTAAAAGTATTGTGACTCAAACAAATGATATCATCTGCAAGGTGATGAAATCCAAGTCAGACAATATGAGTGTTGAGACAACGGCTAGATATCCCCCTACCGGGAGGGACACCGGGTAATCAATCCTAAAGAAAGGCTACTAGGATACTCCGTTCATGACGCGTCGAGAAAAGGTAAATATGCCGTTTGGTCCTTGATCGCAATATACCAGTACAGGGATATCCCGAGAACTGCGAATGGTAGCCCTTCGGTTACTGAATGGATTTCGGTATTCCACTCAGGCTTCCGGAACCATCCTCGCGACTTCAACCCTCCTAGGGGAGAGGCCTTCCCACAAACCGGTTGTGACCGCGCCAATAAATACTAAGAGATTTTAGCTCCCTAATTGGACAACTTCTATGTCTTAGATGTAATAACTGAGGGGTGTTATTGGAACACCTATCCCCTCAATACTACCTAGCTACAAAGTTCTTTTAGTGTTCCCCGAGTGGGGTTAAAAGTGTGTTGCAATTATGGTAAGTTTTAAGGATCAGTTCAATTAAGTGATCGAGTGAGTGCACATGAGGTATTGTAATCTGAACTTGAAAAAGGTAAATGCTTTACAGGAAATTTTCAAAAAACAAAGGAGCTTTTGAAAATAAAAAAGCAAATATTTATGACTTTTTCAAATAAATGGAAATTAAATGCTTTGCAAATATCAACTCAAAAAACAAAGGAAATTTTGAATTATGAAAGCAAATAATAGACTTCTTTTAAAGAAATAAATGGATTTCTTCTTTCAAGGAAATTGATAAGGGCAAGATTTTAAAGAAGTAAATAGGAAAATTTTTAATCTAGATAAAAATGCAAAATAAGTCCTTCTTTCACTTTCTTGAAATTTTTTAAAAAGACTTCTAGATATGCATTTTAAATAGTAAAAAAATTTTCAAGGCTGTAAAATATGCAGAATTTAATACTGTAAAAATGTGCTATGTGGGAAGAAAGTACAGTAAAAATTAAGTTTTAAAATCGAAATGGCCGAATGAAAAAATCAGCAGCGCGGGTTTTGACAGAAAAGCCACAATGGACCGTGCGGGTTTCGGTCGCACAGTCGCGATGGACCGCACGGAAAATGTCCTCGAAGCCGCGATGTGCAGCGCGCAAATAGGCCGCGAAGTCACTGTGAACCGCGCGGAAAAGGGCCGCGCAGTCGCGATGTGCAGCGCGGTAAATGACCGCAAAGCCGCGATGTGCAGCGCGGAAACCGGCCGCGAAGCCGCGGTGAACCACGCGAAAAAAAGCCCAAAAGCCGTGATGGACCACACGATTGTCAGGCTAAAAACCACGAGGCGAAAGCCGTGCACGGAAGCCGAAAAACGAACCCGAAAATTGAGAATTCTGGGCTGTTAATGGCAATAGATGGGGCCAAAACTTAGAGCAGCAATGGATCTGTTGTCTAAGATGGCAGATCTATGGATCTAAAGGTTAAAAACTAATAAAAAACTAAGATTAAAAGCAAAACTAGAGATCTATTGTTCAAACCCAGCGGAGTCGCCAAAAACTGTTGGCCCGGTTTTGCAACCAGGCTTAGTGCTATGGGCACCTGCTAACTAGTAGCAGCAGTTTCAATAGAATTAAACAAGAAACTAATCTAAACAAAACTAATCATGGATCTATGCAAGAATATAAGCAAATGATGTAAACATTTAAAAAACAAGAACAAGAAAATATTAAAGAATGAATTTGTATTGAAAAATGGGGGGCAAGCAAGTGCTTGCGATAATACCTTCAATGGTGAAGGTTGATGTTGAGCAACTCCCAAGATGAGTAGCTCCAAGCTCCAAGAGGTCTCCTTCTCCAAGGTTGCTTACAATGGCTAAAATGCTCAAGGGAGATTTCGGCAACATGAGGATGAGATAATGGATGGATGTGAAATGAGGAGCCTCTACCACCTTTTTATAGGTTTTGGTGGTGAGGAATACCATTTGTGGTTTTGTGGAAACCAATGGTATTGACCAACATGGTTTAGGTACTTTTCCCTCCTTTTTCCTTTTTTGAATAAAATTAATATTTTTATTCCCTTTTTAATATTTTTGGGAATTTGGACCCTTTTTGAGGTTTTTTTATGTTTTTTTTAGGAAAAATAATCTTTTTGAGTGGAAAAAGGGGTGTACTAAGGTCTTTTGGTGACCTTTTGTTGGTTTCAGAGGCTCAGATGGTGAAAAAGTGGACAAATGGGTCATGTGAATAGGGAAATGAGCTAGTGAGCACTTTTTGGGTGTCAACAAAAAGGAATCCCTTTGGAGGCTCAAAAGTCGGGCCATGTGACTCCAAAAAGGCGACATTAATACAGAGTTTTTCCACGGCCACTTGAATTACAGGAATCATATAAATTCTATATGGCACATCAACA
Organism: Larix kaempferi; assembly: GCA_027924585.1. Taxonomy (NCBI): domain Eukaryota; kingdom Viridiplantae; phylum Streptophyta; class Pinopsida; order Pinales; family Pinaceae; genus Larix; species Larix kaempferi. The sequence goes on along the minus strand of BSBM01001407.1, from coordinate 577,640 downwards.
AGGAGGATGGCTCCCAGATCACTAGTTTCAAGGACCTTGCCGAAGCGGGAGTTACCCATTTTAACTAGCTTTTTAAGGCAGACTCCCAAGCCTCCATTGGATAGATGATGGCCATAGTGGCTCTCTTTCTGGAATATGTGAATGATGATAAAAAAGACACCATTATGGAAAGAGTATCCATAGAAGAATTAATATCATCCATCCAATCAATACAAAAAGATAAAAGTATCGGCCTTGACGTCTTCCCGAAGGAATTTTTTAAAGCTTTCGTGGACTTTTTTGAAACTGACCGTCTAACAGTTATTGAAGAATCGAAACAAATGGGAAAGATCCTAGCAGTTTTTAAAACAACCTTTATTACTTTGATTCCTAAAGCAGACAGGCCATCATCTTTTGAAGATTTCTATCCCATTTCACTTTGTAGCTGTATATATAAAGTGATTGCAAAAGTCATATCCAAGAGGACCAAAGGAATCCTTTCAACCTCAGTGTCAAAGGAACAATTCACCTTCCTAGCTGGCTGCCAGATTCATGTAGCTATTGGCACAGCACAAGAAGTTATCCATTCACCTAAGACCAAAAATAGACTAGTTTCCATCATCAATGTAGACTTATCCAAAGGCTACGACCGATCCAACTAGACTTATATCAGACTTATTATGCTTCAAACACGTTTTCCTCTACCTTTTGTGAACTAGAAACTTTCATGTGTACAGTCTATCTCTTTTGTGGTGCTAATAAATGGAGCTACATCAAAGTTATTCAAACCAGGTAGGGGCTTATGCAGGGATGCCCCTTATCCCCTTTACTCTTCCTATTGATCATGGAAGGCTTGAGAAACATAATTCTCCATTCAAATCTCAGCGGTGCCTTCAAAGGTATAAAAATTGGAGGTACTCTCAACATTACTCAGCTTTTATTCGTTGACGATGTTATGATTTTTACTGAAGGCATCCGAAGTGATATCCTCATACTAGAATTAATGCTAACACAATTTGCAGAGGCTACAGGTTTGCTTATCAATTTTGGAAAATCCTCTGTTTCTTTTTTAAATCATGATCAGCCTTCTATGGATTGGATCAATAATCAATTTGATCTAATATAAGTAGACATTCATTTGGGATTAAAATACCTTAACTACATTCTAAAACCAAGTGACTATCTAAAAAATGATCGCTCCTGGATGGTATGCATCATCAAACTCATAATTAATATTTGGTGCAACCACTGGTTATCTAGAGGTGGAAATCTCATCATGAAGAAGGGAGTCATTGAGGCCACTCCAATATATTGGACTTCTATGGCACACATTTGAGGTGTGCCTCGTGTAAATTAGAGAGCTAGCTAAGAGACAGTGAGCGTGAGGTGTAGAGGGTCTAGGTGTGCCATGTGAAGTTATGATGGTAGCAGATGAGGTGGCATCAGAGGAGGGAGCAAAGAAGGTAGCGGAGAATTATAAGGAGGAAATAGATGAGGAGTCTGTGATAGCTTCTCAATCGCATCTTAAGACCATCATCATAACATTCACCAAGATGTTAAGATAGCACTAGATACAAGTAGATTCCCTAGAACCCATACTATAGATGAACCTTTATAGGGTAGATGATTATGAGCCATGGATTATGACTTCATGGCGATTGTAGACACAGGTATCTAAAGCAAAGGTGGATAAGGATAGGGACTAGATAAAGGACCTAAGGGCTCAGATGGATTCCCTTACTCTTTAGAGGGACATGGCCATACAGTAGGCATCATAAGCATCACAGAAGGCTGTAGATGCTAAGCAAAGACTAGTTTACATGGAGCAAGAGAGGTATAAGTGGAGATTTTATCTACACCGATGATACGAGAGCTAGGCTAGATATAGCCGAAGCTAGACTGGCAGGGGTTGAAGGTGACTAGTTTTCTATCATTGAGATAGTTAGATATAGAGACTAGAGTGGATATAAGGGTAGATACAGACATGGTTGGGCAGTACCGATGCAGGAAAAGCCCTCCATAGCTCTAGTGAACACACCAGTTGGAATACGGGATCATATTAGGTAGATTTGTTATAAGTTTCTCTGGAAAAAGAATTCTCCCGGCCAAACCTTTCATTGGGTTTCTTGGGATAAAATAGCTATTCCAAAGGAATTGGGTGGATGGGGCTTGAAGAGCCCATCTATATTTTCCAAAGCGTTGGCAGCCAAAGGTATCTGGAGGGTTATACAAGGTAATGGTATTTGGGATCACTCTGTCACTCAAAAATACATTCATCCCCTAACAGTTGTTGAATGGCTTAGACTGCCTCATAAATCACACAGGAACTCTTCAATTATGTGGAAATCCTTTATTCAAGCTTATCATGTTATAGGAGATCTTCTTATCTGGAGCATTGGAGACAGTAGGAGCATGCGTATTGGACGTGATCCTTGGGTCAATTTCCCTAGAGAATATTTATTTCATCAGAATATGGTTGAAGTTTTAATGGACCATTGTTTCATTTTTTCTGAACCAGATCCAAGATGTTGTCAACAATACACCGTCTCAACAAGGTTGGTTATCAATTGCTGAGGTGGGTTTAGAAGGGTGTTAAAGTTACAACATCATGAGTCATTCTCCGGGTCAATCGTGCATGTCAATATTGAGCCTCATGTGTCGAGGTAGTACCTTATAGGAGCCTGAATTGGACTTGGGAAACTTGGAGAAGAATCTTGAGTTGGACTCAATAATGGTTAATCTTCATGTGTTGAGGCAAGTGCTTTGTTTGTCAAAGTGATGATGTTGTACAATCTTGCTAGTCAAGGCTAAGGTCTTGTGTGTTAAGAAAGATCCTCGTGTGTTGAGGTGATGCTTTGCATGTCAAAGCATGTATGGTGTGCGATGTACTACTAACCATGGTTGAGCTATCAAGTCTCCTCTAAAGACCGGCCACCTCTAGAGTGAATTACTTTAGCATTTAACCACTTGGAACGATAGTAGGACAATATAATGATCACATCATTGGGAAAATATTCTTAGTATATTTGATATGATAATTAAGTTGGCACATGTGGACCATGCAAAATAGACAAGAGATAAAGATAAGATGTGATAAGATATGAGAGAATTTGAGTTGCACATAAAAGAATTAATTAAGAGAGAATTTGAATGGTTAAACTCCAGTTAAGACTTTAGTAAATAAAAGGAGAACTTGAATTGATCACTACAGTGATGTTAACAAGAAATAATCAATTAAGAGAGTTAACTAAGTGATAACAAAGAAGATCTAGTTAATTAAGCGTTATTGCATGACGATACTTATGTTAAACTAAAAGACGACACTTATGTTAAATTAAAAGACAACACTTATGTTAAACTAAAAAACGACACTTAAGTTAGCCACCTAACTAAGTGGGATAGCTTTTAGTTAAGGGGTGATTTCATCCTAAGACTCGGTTTAGTGAGTTAATGCACTACATGAGAAGTGGGGTGATCTTTTTCATGCGAGATTGATACATCCAGATGGAGGGAGAGTTCATCATGAAGTCAGAATATAAATATAGAAGTTGGTGCATGTGAAAAATATGTTATATAGGATTGATTAATTCAATGTGAAGCGAATTATCTTCTCCCTTGAAGGGAAGGTGCTTTTCTTTCCGCAGGAAATTATTATGAGTCTCTCTTCTTTATCTTTCTCTTGCTCTGTAATTGCACCAAGGGTGCTTGACGTAAAAGAAATTATTTGCTATCTATCAATATACTAAGGAAGGTTTTGCTGGGGTTTTCTCCCTCAAGTCATATAGGGTTTCCCTGGGGTAAATTCATGTGTCGAATGTGATTGCTTATGTGTATGATTGTTATTTGATTTCAAATACTATTGCATTTGTGAGTTAAATATAAAAAATTAACATGATATCAGAGCCCAAGGCATGAAAGAGATAAATTTAGCAATCAAGCTTGAGCCTACATAGATCCTGATTGTGCACAATACTTGAAGAATTAAGGATTCAATCTCAGTAAGACAGGAAGATCATCTTGAAGGAACTTCGGACTTCAATACTTATAAGGTTAGGATTCTGAATATCCTAGAAGAGCGTGATTTGGATGGATATGTATCCAGTGTCATTTAAAATCCTACTTCTAATACAGGGCGCATTACCTTCAAGAAGAATCAAGCCAAAGCAAAGAGAATCATTTATGATTCTTGAAAGACAACTTGATGCCCGTGATCACTCCATTGATTACCGCAAAGGAATGCTTCGACACTTTGACAAATATTTATGAGAAGAAGACGCCCAACCAAAAGAGAGCATTGAAGAATAAGCTTCGAAATCTAAATATGGAAAAGGATGAAGTCGTGGCTTCCTTCTTCACAAATATCTCTCAAGTAAGAGATCAACTCATGAGCATTGGTGTGATAGTTGATGATGATGATCTCATTCAGACCGCTGTCGATGGTCTTCCATCTTCATGGGATACATTCTTGGCTGTAGTAAATGGTTGAGAAGTGCAACCTAACGTTGAGATACTGTGGCATGATTGCCTACAAGAAAAAGGGCAAATCCAAAGAAAGTATATTGCCTCCAAAGAAGAGAACCTCGCTCTTGCGGCGCGGATGAAAAAAGGGCCATTATGTAAGAGAATGTCATGCGAAGCAAAGAGGAAAGTTCAAAGGTAGGTTTCATGCTTCTACTGCTACAGAAGATGAACCTAAAAAAAAAAATTCATCCGATGATCAAGAGACAAAGAAGGAGTATTATCTTGTCTCAGCACTTTATGGATCCATTACCACTAGTGCTGAGACATGGTTGGTAGACAGTGGTGCATCCAAGGACATGACTGGATATAGGAGAGCTATCACAAATCTGAAGGAAAAGAAGTTCCCATGTAAGGTCGAACTTGGAGATAATACCACCTATTTGATTCAAGGCATTGGATCCACTTATTTTCAGTTGGATTCAAGAGAGATGTACTGCATGTGGATGAAATTTTGTTTGTCCTCGAATTGAAGAAGAACCTCCTGTCTGTTTAGGTTCTATAAGATAAATGATTCAGAAGTATCTTTATGGACAAAAAAACGCTCATGTGGCCTAAACATGAAGACCTGGACTCTACATCAATGATTGGAGTTGGAGAGGGAAGTCTCTACAAAGTTCCTGGAAAACTCATTCAAGCCATGATCCATGACACAATCAGTCCTTGTGAGCTATTGCATAAAAGTCTTGGTCATCTCCATTTCAAAGTGCTACTTGGATTGCAAAAGATGGTGAAAGGTATGCCCATGTTTAAATCTGATTTTGATAGTGTTTGTAGAGATTGCACTCTTGGCAAGAATATTAAGAAGAGTTTTCCAAGTAGTACCAAAAGATCCAAGGGGATCCTTGACTTTATTCATTACAATCTATATATTCCTATGTCTACACCCTTCTTGAGTGGTTATTTGTATTATATGCTTTTCATAGATAACTTCTCTCGCAAGTCATGGGTTTATTTTCTGAAAGCAAAGAGTGAAACTTTCAACAAGTTTCAAGAGTTTAAAGCACTGGTTGAAAATCAGAATGGAAATCACATTCGTGCTTTGAGATCTAATAATGGAGGAGAGTTTGAATGTTGTGACTTCAATGACTTCTGTCAAAATGCAGAAATAAAAATGTAGCTAATTGTACCCTACAACCCCCAGCAAAATGGGGTTTTTGAAAGAAGAACAGAACAATATGTGAAGCTGCAAAAGCCATTATGTGTGATTAGGATCTACCCACATCCTTATGGGCAGAAGCCTCTGGAACTATTTTTTATATTCAAAATAGAATCCCTCATTCTATCTTGGGAGAAAAGACTCCTCAAGAGATTTTCATTTGTGAAAAACCAAATGTTGGACACTTGAAGATTTTCAGTTGTCCTGTCTACATTCATGTACCAAAAGAGAAGAGGAAAAAGATGGATCCATCTGGAAATAAAGAAACATTTGTTCGATATAGTGAATCCTCCAAAACCTACAGAATCTATGTTCCAAGACAAATAAACATTGAATTCAGCAGAGATGTAACATTTCATGAAGAGGTTTCCTTCAAGCACTCCAAAGAAATTCAATGTGATTCAAATATGGAAGAGCATGATACTCCTATGATGGAGGATCCAGTTTTTTATTCTCCCCTTTCAGATGGTGAGAGGGAGAATCCAAATGAGTCCGTAGATCGACTTGATCCTGAAGAGCCAGAAGATCTGATAGAAATATCTCTTGATGAACCTCCTGCTAAGAGGAGATTTGCTTGGTGTCAAGACATTTTGCAAGAGGCAAAAAAGCATGGAGCACCTCGAGGCTCATCCAGAGAGAGAAGGAGAGCTAAAATATTTTCAGGATATGTAGCACATATGAGTCACATCAGTGATTCAGAACCCTCTACCTATGAGGAATCCTCAAAGCAGTAAGTATGGAAAGATGCCATGGTAGAAGAATACAAATCTATCATGAAAAATGATGTGTGGGAAGTGGTTCATAGACCTGATGGGAGTCAATAGTAACTTCTAAGTGGATTTATAAAATCAAGCATGCGGCTGATGGAAGTATTGAAAAGTATAAAGCAATATTTGTATCTCGTGGTTTCTCACAAGTAGAAGGGATAGACTATGATGAGACATTCGCTCATGTGGCCATGTACACTACTATCAGAACCATAATTTCCCTTGCTTCGGTTTTGGGTTGGAAACTTCACCAGATGGATGTGAAGACTGTCCTGCTCAATGGTGAGGTTGAGGAAGGGGTTTACATACAACAACCTGAGGGGTTTGTAATTCATGGGAAGGTCCCATGTATGAAAACTTAAAAAACCTTGCATGGTCTTAAGCAACCCCCAAGGGCTTGGTATTCAAGGATTTACAACTATCTTTAAAGCTTGGGCTTCTCCAAAAGTGAAGCTAACCCCAACCTGTACTTCAAGGTTGTGAAGAACCAACCACTGATCTTGGTTATCTATGTTGATGACTTGTTCCTTACTAGAGAGGAGAAACAAATAGCTCGGTATGAGAGGGAGCTCACTTCTGAGTTCGAAATGAAAGACTTCAGTCTTATGCACTATTTTCTTGGTCTAGAAGTTTGGCAAATGAAAGATGAGATCTCTCTTTCTCAAGGAAAGTAAACAGTTGATGTATTGCAGAGATTTGGTATGATGGACTGTAATTCAATGTCTAATCCAATGGTGTCTAATCTAAATAAGCTACATGAGTCATATTCTGGATCGGATCTAGTGGATCCTACCATGTATAGACAACTCATTGGTTCCTTGATGTATTTGATACATAGTAGACAAGACATATATTATGCAGTGAGTATCTTGAGTCAATTCATGTCTAAGCCAAGACATAGACATTAGGTTGCTGACAAGCATGTGCTTAGATACCTTTGAGGTATTATTATTGCTTATGGACTCAGATATGCTTCGAGTGGTGGAGTGATGTTACTTGGATATACTGACTCCGACTGGGGTGGTAGTATTGTGGACCAAAAGAGTACATCCGGATTTTGTTTTAGCCTAGGATCAGCTATGACCTCTTGGTCCAACAGGAAGTAGGGCTCTATAGCTCAGAGTACTACAGAAGCAGAGTATATTGCATCTAGTACCACCTACCGAGAAGTTATGTGGGTTAGGAAGGTACTTGTTGGGTTGTTGGGTGAGAAGCTTGAGACTACAGCCATTCGCTCTGACAATCTGAGTTGCATTAAGCTCTCAAAAAACCCTATGTTTCATGACAGATTGAAACATATTGAGATGAAGTATCACTACATCAAAGACATAGTCCAGAGAGGTGTCGTAAGACTTCAATACATTGCTACTGGTGAGCAGATTGCAGATATGTTGACTAAACCTCTATCTGTGACGAAGTATAGGTACTTCTGAGACAAGCTTGGCAAGGAAGAGAATGCCTCCCACATTAAGAGGGAGTATTAAAGTTACAGCATCATCAGTCATTCTCCAAATCAATCTTGTGTATCGAGGTAATGCCTTATAGGAGCCTTAGTTGGACTCAAGAAATTTTGAGAAGAATCTTGAGTTGGACTCAAGAATGGTTAAGCTTCATGTGTTGTGGCATGTGTTTTTTTTGTCAAAATGGGGATATTGTATAGTCTTGCTAGTCAAGGCTAAGGTCTTGTGTGTCAAAATAAATCCCCATGTGTTGAGGTGGTGCCTCATGTGTTGAGGTGATGATTTGCATGTCGAAGCATATATGGTGTGTGATGTACTACTAACCATGGTTGAGCTATTAAGTATCCTCTAGAGTCTGGCCACCTCTAGAGTGAATTACTTTAGCATATAACCACTTGAAACAATAGTAAGACAATATGATCACATCATTGGAAAAATCTCCTGAACATATTTGATATGATAATTAAGTTGTCACATGTGAACCATGGAGATAAGACAAGAGATAACAATAAGATGTGATAAGATATGAGAGAATTCGAATTGCACATAAAAGAATTAATTAAGAGAGAATTTGAATAGTTAAACTTCAATGAAGACTTCAGTAAACCAAAGGAGAACTCGAATGGATCACTACAATGTTATTGCATGATGACACTTATGTTAAACTAAAAAACAACAAAATGATAACAAAGAAGCTCTACTCACGGGGTCTTCACTAGAAGGCAATATAATGTCACGTTCATTCATATTGCAGTATTAAATATTCATGAAAACCTAAATATTATATTGCTTATATATTAAGGGTCAAAGGGTTTTTTTAATTTAATGTAACAATACAAAAATACTTTGGGGTCTTTTTTATATGGGTGCATTGACAAATATCCACCAAATGGAGATGGCGGGATCACGGCCGGATGAGAAATCGGGTTGAGGCAAGGCTCGAGCTTACCAATACGCAAGGAAATCGCATCTTGAGGCATGCTTGAGTCCAGGGGTTTCGTGGTGAAGTGGGTTTCCAGTCGATCATAGTCGAGAGACAGTGGTCATTGACAACCAATTGTTACCAATAACACTCAGCCAGTTGTTACTAATATCCTTGGGAGGCTCTAAGCCTCCAGGGCCTGTTATAGGCCCTCAATAGGCCTTGGGGGCTTGAATACCCAACCACTCGTGCCTATTACAGGCCTTGGGAGGTTTAGTCAACCTCCTAGAGCTTGTTACAGGCCCTGGGGGCTTGGATACCAAGCCCACAACAGGCTTAGTCAGCGATTAGGGAACTGCAACATGCAATCTAAATGTTGTACTATGTGCATTGGCTCCAATGACATACAAGAAGTGATCTCCTATCTCTTCATTATACCATTAGATGTTGCAAATCATAATGATATGTGGTTGAGTAATTGCATTGTGGGTGAAGTAATGTGCATCCACAATATACATCGAAAGAAGCAAGGTGCATTGTAGAATGCATGTGGGGTCGTAAGAGGGGTATCATATCAATATAATAGGTAGAAATATAAAGGGGTATAAAAAATGTTAATGAAAAAAGCGATACATACAATATCTAGTGAAAATAGGCGTTTTTTTAAATTGGGAAGGCATATTGTGAGGGGGTTTAAAAAAATGATTTTGGAAGGTATTTTCCAATATTTAGTGAAATTAGGGGTATTGTTTCATATGCCACAAACGAAGATGCTATGATAGTGGCTTATTGAGTGAAGCCCCTGTGGATCTACTTAACTAAGTGTTAACTAAATGGTAACAAAGAAGATCTACTTAACTAAGTGTTATTGCATGATGACACTTATGTTAAACTAAAAAACAACACTTAAGTTAGCCACCTAACTAAGTGGACAAGCTTTCAGGTAAGGGGCGAGTTCATCCTAAGACCAAATTCAGTGAGTTAATGCACTGCATGAGAAGTGGGGTGCTCTTCTTCACGCAAGATTGATACATCCAAATGGAGGGCGTGTTTATTATAAAGCCAGAGGATAAAAATAGAAGTCGATGCATGTGAAGAATATATAAATATGTTATACGTGATTGATGAATTCAATGTGAAGCGAATTATCTTCTCCCTTGAAGTCAAAGCACTTCTCTTTGTGCAAGATATCATTCTAAGTCTCTCTTCTTAATCTTTCTCTTGCCCTGTAATTGCACCGAGAGTACTTGATGTAAAAGAAATTCTCCATCAAGAGGCTTTCCCCAAGGTAAATTCATGTGCCGAATGTGATTGCTCATGTGTATGATTGCTATTTGATTTCAAGCACTATTGCATTTCTGAGTTAAAGATAAAAAATTAACAAAGGGAACTACATCGTGAGATGGAACAATTATATCAAGGCACTAACCCACAACCATGTGAAAATCAAAGAATGCCCGTACAAACTTATATGTGCCAAAAACTTGCATGAAGGTGAATATGCTCCCAAGCTAGGCTACATGATGCTTCAAGAATCTAAAGACAGACCTCTGATTCGATGGTGGACAAAGAAAATTTGGGACCTGAATTATTCACTCAAAAACAAAAAAATTATTTGGCTCACCCTTATGGACAAGGTCCCCATACGAAAAAACCTCACTAACAGATATATGATCGGTCTTGGCTGGTGTGCTCTTCATAATAATGAAAATGAAAGCAGAGATCATCTCTTTTTAAACTATCAATTTCTGATAAAAATGTGGGATCACGCCACAGGAATTGAAGGTATATACCTCTCAAATGGACCAACCCGAATTTGGAGTCAACTTTGCACAGTTGGCTATCAAACACAGGCTATGATGACCATGGTCCTAGATGGTGTGTTCTTTGTAATAATGAAAATGAAACCAAAGATCATCTCTTTTTAAATTGGCAATTTCTGATAAAAATGTGGGATCACGCCACAGGAATTGAAGGTATATACCTCTCAAATGGACCGACCCAAATTTGGAGGCAACTCTGCACAGTTGGCTATCAAACACAGGCTATGATGACCATAAAGCATTGCCTCTTATTTTTATATGGGGAATATGGCTCGCCGAGAATTTGGAAATATTCCAGAACAAAATCATTCAACCATATACTTGGGTTACAAAAGTTTTGGCCATTCTTACAACTTGTCCACAAAAGCATGCAGGTAAGCCGAACAAAATAATTACAAAAGTATTTATTGATAATACATACAGCTAGGCTTTCTTCGATGGTGCATCTCAAGAACAACCTACCATTGGAGGCGCAGGGGGAATTATATATACATCAGAGTACAACTATTTCAACTTCTCAACGAGCTTGGGATGCAGCTCAAACAACGGAGCTGAATTGATGGTGATCAAACTCATTATTATGCTAGCATTATCCAAAGGCATTGATAGTATACAAAAAATTGGTGACTCAAAGCTAGTGGTGGATTGACTATTTAAAAAAAGACCCCCAAAAAATTACATTTTAATACCTCTTTACGAGGAGTAGTCAGCTTGGCAGATCGCTTCAAGAAGATATCTTTCAGCCACATCTACATAGAAAGGAATGTAAAAGCAAATAGACTATCTATGGTGGGACTCAAGATAGATGGCAGTTTATGGATAGATGGCAGTTTATGGCAATGTTGGGTACGAGATGGAGAGTCAAAATCGGAACTTAAGTCGAGTCCTCATATGAGATGAGCCAGACTCTTTTTTCTTCTCATAGACTTTACTAGATCCTATAATTTATTTATGGAGATCAAGCTCCTTTACATAGTTTAGATCAGATGTTTCCTTATAATGTTATAGGATGAATATGCAAGTACAATCAATAGACTGAATCTTATTTGCTCCAAAGCAAAAGGACATTATATCTAAAAGCAGACATTCATGTCTTTGTAATATGTGGTTGCATTATAATATAATACAATTGCACATTCTTTCCAAGGAAAAAGAAAATATCTCATCTTTATATAAAAGTTATATTGAAATTATATCACATAATTCGTAAAAATGCAGATTTTAAACATCCTATTTAATAAAGTACATTTTAACCACAACAAGTACATTCACATCACAAATACTCATTAAGCATGTAAAATCTAACTCTTAACAATCTTGTATTTAATCAGCTTATTTTGCTCACTTATATTTGTTTTATGTTTTTGTAAACCAAGAGATGAAAATTTAAAAAATCTTGTTTTATTTTTAATCAACTTATTATACAGGTTTATATCTTTATAGAGATGAAGATAATAAAAAAAAGGTCCTGAAATGTTTCCATTTAAATACTTCCGCTTGGTATTAACATTAATTTCCAAATTGATTCTATGACAGTTGTATATATATATAAACAAGTGGTAGCTGTGGTGGATGTATGGATAACTGGTAGCTGATAAATGGATAACCAACCATTCATTCATGCCAGATAATTAGAAGAATGTAAGATAAAAATAAAAATATAAAAAATCACTAATGGTTGATGCATGAATGCATAGATAACCAGTCATTTTTCACATATGCAAAAGTTCATCAATCTCCACTGATCTCCCTATGGTTAATCCAACATCTTCAATCATCTCCAGTTACTCGAATCTCTAAAAACCCTCGCTCTGCCGACAAAATAAAAAGACTCTTGATCTTCAGGAGCAATCAAGTAGCCAAGGCTATGGAGTTCTCTCTTGAAGACTTAATTTAGTGGGCAAAATTCTAGTTGGATAGTCTTGTCAAATTAACACTTAATCGTTGGTCAGGTTAAAATTAAGGGTTTAACTAATTACAAGAGTTCAAGCATAAACATTAATTATAAATTTGCATGCCGGACTAAAACAGTTCTTCGGAATCCAAGCTTAGAAATATTATAAATGCCCTGTCACTTGCACCTTGAACTGACCATGTCGTGCTTATGTGTCTATAGTACCATTCAAGGATCAGAAAGGTATAGAAACCATATTTCTGCCTCTCTGGAATCCTATGCCATATCAGGTGAACAATATCTCTCATAAAAATGTCTTAGAAAATATATCCAAAATCGACGCAAAACTTGAGCATGTATAAAAGTCGACAAGATTAATTGATTTGGCTCTTCAATCCGATGGCAAGATAGGAGAAGCTATGGGCAACTTCAACAAACACAGGCACTCAAAAGCATTGCATTTAGAGCATCAAAATACAAATATAGAATTGTTATCCCTTTCTTCTGTAAATGTTTCTCGAATATATGTACATCAAGAAGAAAAAAAGAGATCGCATACCCGAAACAGTTATTGAAATAGAATTATTACTGTCATAGATAAATCTTTGAAAGTAACAAGTTTCCTACATACAAAGAAGCCATATCAGGGTAAAGAGAGAAGCATAGGTGTTAAGATAAGTAAAACCACCCAATACACCCTCAAAAATATTAGACAAACAGATTCACATAATTTTAGTCTTCGGGGTCTCCACATCCCACATCCCAGACAACCTCCAAATGAAATTTAAAAAGATGGCACAACTCAGTGTTTGATATTGATCAAATTTCGTGCAAACTGATGAGTGTCTCCCCTAAAAATGCATGAATTATGCAAAAAAACAGACTATCTGAGCCACTACACATATAAATAGGCTCCATGGGTGGCAAAGATCGCAAACAACAGAAAAGAAATAAAAAGAACCAAATCGTCTCACTTGCCTGACAGACACGTGCTAGATACTAGGTCTGGGCATAATAAATCCAAGAACTAATTACTGCAAATAGTGTTAATAAAAATAGGACATCAAAGAACCAAATTGAATAGACATACGTATAAAAATAAGGGGCAAATTTGTCAAATGGGAGATATACAATACATTTGATAGGAGGATAATCATCTTAACTTTCTCAAAACACATCTAAACATTTACAACCAGTTCAAACCAAAAAAATTTACATAATTTTGGGCTATTTCAACATGAGAGGACATTGATGAAGTAAATATGATACAATTCAATTTTTCCATGTCCATGAAATCTAATAAAAATGTTACTGCCAAATTTCCCATTTACAAAAACATGTATCCAACAAGAAATTGTGTTCAATCACATTCCAACCACTAGAATTCCTCCAATGACGTGCAAATCATGCAATTGCTTTAAACTTCAACTTGATATCAACTTTTTATCCAATTGATTAAATATCCAAGTTGACATCAAATTGTTAGACTTGTAAGGAGACTGTCAAATCATACCTTTTTATTGATGGATTTGAGTCGTTGTCTCGGTTTGTAGATTCTTTAAAGTCTCACCTCCTTTGCCAACAATCAAACCAAAGTTTTCCACAAATGAAGACGATGATGTCTCACGACCTTAATAAAGAGAGAAGACCTTAACTAATTCATAGGAACTAATAATTAATAACATGAAAAGTTATGCAACAACACCCTTAGGCTATTAAATAAAAACAAAGCCCATAAAACCCATGCAACACCTAGTCAATATTCAATACAACTATGAAACAAATAACAAGTGTTGCGTTGGTGGGTCATGATTCATGGAATCGGGAATGAGTCATGGAATTGGGATTAATATAACCAAAGGTGAAGGGAAAAAATATGTAGAGGGTCTGTGCAAGAAGATGAGGGTCACTTTAGATGCAATCCTAGTTTTTCAAAACTCGTTTCTGATACATAAAAACATAATGTGTTTCTGATACAAGTAGCACTTGGTATGGTAAAACCCGAGCCTGACATGTCATTAGACATGTAGGTTAGGTAACCAGAACACGTACATGTTATAGAACTACAAAACGCATATGCGTTTTGTAAATCTAAAATCAATTTAAATACATAGTCCCGACCACCCGCGGTGCATTTCACGCATCAGAAACACGAATTCGAGCTTGGATGAGGATGGTTTGTGTGCCCTGGAATATCGAAGGAGCTCGATTTCATTGGAGGGGAGGCAAATTCACCGGTGGATTGTCATCTAATCAGGTAATTCATTCACCCATGCCATTTTTTTCATTTCTTAACCTAAATTACCATTTTTTTATAGTTTAAAACAACCTAATTTTGTAATATTTATAAAATTGGAAATAACCCAAAATCTAATTAAATTCACATCTCCCTCAACCAAGATGAGTGAATAATTACAATGAATCTCTTTTTAAAAACTCAAAAATTCCTAATCCAACCAAAAATCGAAAAAAATAGAACTCCTCCCTTTCTACAGTGTATCCATCCACATGAAACCCAAATTTCCAACCCTCAAAGGCCATTTCCCATGATACTAATTAAATAATGTTCCTCAGAAATGGCCATAACAAGATGAAATGCATGCACAAGCATGAATAGAAAAAATGCATAAAAAATTAGTAACTTGGTTTCTCAAAATTTCATCACAATCATTTGTCCATGAACATAATCAAAATTTCATCACAAGTGTATGTAGCTATACATTGCCTCTTAGTTAAGCACCCTTAACTAAATTCCAAAACACATTAACAAAGTGCCTCTCGGGCCTACCCTATCCACACCGTCGATCAATCTACTCAACGCTCAGGGACCGTCGATTCAACTCAAAGACTTCATATAGAAAATCACTATGTTTTTCATTTAATTTTCTGAACTTGCCATACAATGTAGAGATCGATTTTGCAGAGAGAAATTGTCTCTGTTTTGCTCCAAGGAATTGTCACTTTTGGTTGGTTTCCATGTTTTTAGAACAATGGAAATGGTGAACACCAATGAACTACCTAGAGTGTGTCGTGAGACTGTTTCCAACCATGATCGAGTTAATTTTCACCCCTTTTCTTGCCTCACTTATCCTAATAGTCCCTCGCCCCTGTCATTTACATATCCAGCAATCCTAATCTACACTCAGAAAGACCTGCAGCCCTGACCTAGTAACTACTCCTAGAAACCTATCCTAAAACCCTTCTACCATTCTTACCTATCTTGGACCTTCTTCCCTTGGATGTTGTCCTAACCCTACATCTATCCTAAACTTCCATCCCTCTTAAAGACTGTGTTTAAGACACGGGTCTGAGTTTTACCACCTGACATGCCCCCAAGCATGTTACCTTAACCATCTTTCTAAGCCTAACAAGTCATATCCTATTCTTACTTATTCATTAACTAAATGTAGTCACAGTCTTAGGACTGTGACATTTAAATTTAGTTGTTCTATCTCAACTTAATCTTCATCCTCCTAATCAACCATCTTGTCATATCAATCACATATCATAATACTTGGATCAAATTAATAAATATGCATGTAATAATTCTGAGATAACACTGTCATATTCCACTTGTGATATCTTATTAAGTTGAGATTGTTGTTATTGTCATTCTAGTCACAATCTCTAGTTGATTATTCAACATATTAATTATTGATAGTCATCTCAAGTACATATGTAATCATATTGGCAAGACAAACTCATACATATCCATTTCATTCCATGCCACTTTGTCCTCCCCTCCAACCACAAGGCGTAATATGTTGAAATCAATAAATTTAATGTTAGCCTATGAAGTTGATGGAAATATTGTTTTCTGCAAGGGACGTAAAGGCCAAAACATGTCAAAATAACACTCCTAAATTCTAAGAAGTTTAAACCCAAGTTTGCATGGAAAAGTCACCAATGAGGGTTAAGAAGTGTCGTAACTTCTAGAAAGAAGTTGAACGAAACTTACTGTTTAATTGTTAAATGTTTAATTGTAAGTTTTAAATGTATGTAAGTGAATGCCATTAAATTTCTTACTTGAGTTTGATTTAATAGATTTTCAATTTTGAAGAGACGTCATTATATACCATGTATATGTTCATATGATTTTCGTATTGATGTTTTTATTGCAGTTGCGGCTATGGACACAAATGTCGAGATACTGATTGAGCTTTCCCGCTTGAGGGGCATTAGTGCAGCTTTTAGTGGTGGTGACAGAATTCGCCGCTCGCTTGCATCAACCTTGGATGCAATTGATGACACCATTTCAGAGTCTAACAATGTACTATATGTTATTACATCATATAGAGAAAGAAAAAGACAAGAATATGCTGATGGGCTAGACTACAATGCAATAAAAAAGTTGAAAATATCCAAAGAGCTCATATTTGCATTGTTTAGGGACCCTCGGTCAGGGGAAATCCCAAATGCAAATAGGCCTCATATCTCCATTGAGTGGTGCACGTTTCAACCATTTGTTGATAACTGGATGGATAGATGGTACATGGTTTTTGATATGCCACCACATAGCAACAAGGAAATTCCCTTGTATTTCCTTCGAAAGATGTATGCAGAGTTCGTGTTACATAAGCATGTAAACTATTTTGATATCTTGCAGTTTCAAGGTATCGGAGGGGGGATGCCCCAAAATTGACCCAATGTGACGCTTCGAGACCAGGATCACCCTATCCCTGCACCTCACAGGCAACTACCTGGGCCAAATGTCCCACATGCACATCGTGTTATTCCACAGACACGTAATGCGTTTTTGAGTTTGGCACGAGCGGTTGTTTGCCATGGCACTATGGTTCAGCATATGGGTGATGAAGGGACATATTTCCTTGGTGTGGTACATACACCAGGTCGTCACCATGCAGGACTATCGTCTAGTGCAGGACCATCCACTAGTGCAGGACCATTGGCACATCCCCAACCTAGTATTGAGCCTCACGAGTGCACATCATGTGGTCATCCCTGCTATGGTATTTCCTCAGATGTTGCCTTCAGTGGGTTTTTGAGTGAGGTATGTAGATGGTTAATTGTAATAAATTCTTCATTTATTTTTGTCTTTGTACACATATATATAGTTTGAGCTAATATATTAATTTTGTGAACTTGCAGTTGATGCTTTATGCTGGAAGCGACGCCCCAGAGTCAGTTGTTCCAGACTCTACAGGGGGGCATGACATTCCATCCACTGATCCCGTCATTGGTGGACGGATTTATGATGCTACCCATTTGGCAGGCCCATCTTATATAACACCCATTGTCGTATCTCACACAAAGGTAAACATTTTAAAATTTCAGTTTTTTAATACTTGTTAATTTGTTAATTTCCACATACTTTACATTTTAGTTCACTAATGCTATCTACGGTCTAATATTTACAATTATTAAACTTGCAGATGGCAGATTCTTCACTGGGGAAAGCTAATGTGGAGGTAGCACCCATGGTCGTATCGTCCGAGGAAACATCTAGGCTCCAGGTAAACAATTAAAAATGTCATTTTTTAAATACATGTCTATTTGTTGAATCATGCATGTCTAACTACATGAACACTTGCTGACTGTAGGCGCCAACCGAGACATCTGGACCATTTCTTGGATTTGTATCTCCCGCTAGGCCATTGGTGAACAAGGGTCGTGTGTATCTGAGGCGGCCTACTCCTAGAAAGACTCCAGCTGCCCACGACCATGGGCTTACTCATACCATGGTAATGTATATCCTTCGATGATATTTGTTGGTTAACTTGAAATCCAGTGCATACATCATTTTTGTTAATGTTTGAATTGCATGTTTACTGCATCAGGAACCCGAGTTGCCTACTCAAAACCTCGCATCGATGGTTGATGCAGCAGTCAGTGCTGCATCTGCAATGGCAACTGATCACACACAGGTATGTAACTATTTCAACGTGATGTTTACATAGTTTATTATTGGTTTCTATTGTTTATTCATGCATGTCTAACTATTTCAACATTTTTTTATTGTAGCCACCACCACCAGGAGCAGTTCCTAGCCCCCCTAGTTCGACCATGGTTGCGACCATCCTGGATGTTCAACCAACGGCTCCATCTGCTACACAAGGAACGCAATCCCCTTTGTCAGTTGAGGTGAGATGTCCTTTAGTGACCAAGTGTTTCATGCAATTTCCAGTGTTTCATGCACTTTCCATGCACAAGTTGATAATTGTTGAGTTAATTGTTGAGTTAATGTATTAGTACATAGTTAGTTGAATTTAACAATTGATATTTAATTTGCAGGATCCACAGACACACACTGATCCTAGAGATGTGCCTAGAGGATCAACATCAGGAAAGAACAAGAGGAAGCTTGAGTTTTGATGTGTCTTATGGGATATATGTATTTCATTTGGATACATGTACATGTGGCTTGGATAGTTTTGGATAGTTTTGGACACATGTGCTTTTGGATACTTTTGGATATATATGCACTTTTCAATACATTCACTTTTGGAGACATGTACATTGACTTCATTGTGCATATACTTTTGAAGACATGTACATTGACTTCATTGGATACATGTACTTTTGGATACTTTTGGATATATATGTACTTTTGGATACATGTACTTTTGGAGACATGTACATTGACATTTCACTTATAAATGACTGATACATTTCACTTTGTATTTGTTCTTCGGTTTCCACATGTTCTTGTGTCAATCTATTGTGTTGATTTGTGTGGATTATCTATTACTCATGAATGCGCTATGTCAAAAGAACAAACTATTATATTTAAAGGTTTCAACGAACTCACTACATGCATGCACTAATTGGATATCTAATTAAAAATTGTGATTTTGGATGATCATTACAAGTTAAGTCAAAGTTCTTGCTCGTGTAATTTAATCAAACTAAGTGCAATACAATGTTTTTCAAGGTTTCAACGAACTCACTCATGCACACTAATTGGATAGGTCTAATTAAAATTTGTGAGTTTGGATGATTAAGTTACAAGTTAAGTCAATGTTCAAGTGTAATTTAATAAAACTAAGTGCAATACATGTTACACATTTCATCAACGCCCAATATTTGTTTGTATAATTAGATTCAACACTAAATATGAGTAACTACATAGAAGTGCTCAAAGCAACATTGGTGAAAGGAACAAACGTTACCTCGGGATTCGAGAAATAAAGTGCCTTCTATTGTTGGTTGTGAAGGATATGCTTGGATATCCTTATGGCTTGGAGGTCATCTTCATGTAGATAAGTACTCTTGTTGTCATGTGTCATTAAGGTTTTTTCATCTGGTAAAACCCTTCAAGGTTAGGGTTTGTTCATGGTTTCATTGTACTTGTTTGTTAAATTTTCAGAATTTACTTCAATCTGATCTAGGATCTTAACTGAGAGAACAACATGTACAGCAGATCTACAGCATATCAATCATGGACACAATAATGCAAGCACACAAGAGACACAGAGTTTACTTGGGGAAAACCATAAAGGTGAAAAACCCCAATAACTTCCTTAGAGATAGATAGAGCAATGATACAACCATGATACAAGAGATAGTCTTCTCCTAGCAGCGGAGCCTCCTCCTCCACAAGTGCGCCACTCTCCCAAGTGTGAGTGAGAGAATAGAATGATCAAATAGAGATCTCCCGATCTCTATTTATACTAGACTTGACTTGCTAATAACCTTTACTAGGTCGGCCTTAACTTAACCACATAACACAATGCTGACTGGGCCGACACCCAATAGGGTGGTCTAATAACCCTTTGACCCACATGGCCGACCCCCACTAGGGTGGTCTAACAACCCTTCGACCCACATGACTTATACAGGGCCGACTCCAACAAGGTGGTCTAATAACCCATCAAGTATAAGTTACGACACTTATAATATAAATGATGACACTTCCGTATAGAGGAATAATTACATCTCTATAGGAATATAAAATACATATATGAAATACATGGGTGAAATACATTCCGAAGTTACATATACATCAACACTCCCTCTTAACTAGGAAGGTATTTCTCGACATAGGTCTACTAACACAAGTCTTTTTCTTTGGATCATCATCAACGAATCATCATCCTCGAATCATCGTCATCATTACTGCTGTTGCTATCTCAATCAATCTCTGAATCTACTCGTCATAGGAAGTTCTACAGAGCCAGTCCTTTTTCATACTGGATGTAGGCCCACCAACTGCAGGTCTTCGTCATCACTAGCCATACTGTGGAATCCTCAGGACTTATTACGTGAGTCACAAAACCTTGCAAGAGCATCCCAGAACTTATTATGGGCACACAACCCAACCTATTGGATCTCCCAGGGAGCTATTACATGTGACCCTACCACAAAACCTTGAAAGAGAATCCCAGGACTGATTACGAGCACACTACTCAACCTATTGGATCTCCCAGGGCGCTATTATATTTGGTCACCACAAAACCTTGCAAGAGCATCTCAGGACTTATTACGGGAACACATCCCAACCTATCGGATCTCCCAGGATGATATTACATGTGGTCATGCAAAACCTTGCAAGAGCATCCAAGGACTTATTACGAGCACACAGCTCAACCTATCGGATCTCCCAGGGCGCTATTATATGCCATAGGACAAAATCTTGAAAGAGCATCTGCCAGATATCCCAGGGAGCTATTATATGCCAGTGGAAAAACCTTGCAAGACTATCTACAGATCTCCCAGGGCGCTATTATATGTCCTCCCAAAGCAAAACCTCGAAAGAGCATTTGCCAAATCTCCCAGGGAGCTATTATATGCCAGCGGTAAAACCTAGCAAGAGAATCTGCAAACCTCCCAGGGTGCTATTATATGCTTATCTGCACAACTTGTCCACGGCCACAGAGTATCAAACTGATACTCACCATTCATCATCCTGATGTATACATGATCATCTCGATCATCATCACTACAACATCCTGCTGCATGTCATCTGGAGCAACATCCTGAAGCTCGTCATCCATGATCATCCTGATCATATAATGCATCTACCTGATGCATACCAAGTATCTACCTGATACATATCATCATACATAATCCACCTAATTATACAATGTATCCACCTGATACAAATGCAAAAACATGATCCACCTGATCATCCCTGATACATATCAATATACATGATCATCCTAATCATACACAGTGTCAACCTGATACATATATAGATACATGGCCAAGCATCCAACATGATGCATATACAAAATACATACAAATGATCCAACCGATCATATCTAGCATCCAACATGATGCGTACATACATATACATATAAATGATCCAACTAATCATATCCAGCATCCAACATGATGCATACATACATATACATATAAATGGTCCAACTAATCATATCCATCATCCAACATGATGCATACATACATATACATATGAATGATCCAACTGATCGTATCCAGCATCCTCCTGATGCATATATAGAGCAGTAACTAGAGCATCATCCTGATGCTCATCATCCAGTACTTACATCCACAGCCATGTGAAGGATCCTCCTTCCAACATGCTTGGAATGGCTTCAGCAAGTGTTCCCATCACTTCTTCCTCGAAGTGTCATCAATCTGAAGAACACCAAACCTCTCCCTGAAGTACTCAAACTTTACCCTGGCCAGTGGCTTCGTCAGCACATCTGCAATCTGCTCGTCCGTCACAATGTACAGGAGCTTCACAACTCCTCTCTGCACCATATCCCTGATATAGTGATATTTGATCTCTATGTGTTTCGACTTGTCATGAAAAATTGGGTTCTCAGATAGCTTCACACAACTCTAGTTATCACAGAAGATACCAGTAGCATCCAATGGGAGATCAAATAACTCAGACATTACCTTCCGAATCCATACTGCCTCACAACAAGCTGAACAAGCTACAACATACTCTGCCTCAGCTATACTCAGTGCTACGTAGGACTGCTTCCTGCTGAACCAAGAGATCACACCTGATCCCATACTGAAGCAACACCCAGATGTGCTCTTCCTATCTGTAGCACTGCCTGCCTAATCTGAATCAACATAACCCTGCAGGTTAAACTTTTGATTCACTTCATACTTGAGCCCATAATCCACTGTACCCTTTAGGTACCTCAGAACATGCTTTACAGCAACCAAGTGAACACTCCTCGGATCTGTCAGGAATTGGCTCAATGTGTTCACCGTAAAGCAAAAATCTGGTCTCGTGCTCATCAGGTACATCAAGGACCCAATCATCTGACGATACATAGAGACATCAATTGACTCAGATGAAGCATCACAAAGAATCTTCAGATTCGATGCCATAGGTGTGGCCATAGCCTTGCAGTCCATCATCTTGAACCTCTTCAGGATCTCTACTGCATACTTCCCTTGTCCAATGATGATTCCATCTGCACTCTGCCACACCTCCATGCCAAAAAAAAATAGTGCATCATCCCCAAGTTCTTCATCTCAAACTTGGCAGCAAGATTCTGCTGTGTGTCAGCAATCAATCTATCATCTCCTGTTACAAACAGGTCATCCACCTACAGGAGTAGAATCACAGGATTCCCTTCCTCAACCTTGTAGTAAAGGTTGGAAACCGCTTTACTCTTGGTAAAGCCCAAACTGGATAGAAAGATGTCTATCCTACCATACCAAGTTCTGCACATATATGACTCCCTGTTTTGTGTCTCAGAACCAAGTGGCTTCTCCACATACACTTCTTCTTCAACTACACCATTCAAGAAGGATGTCTTGAAATCCATCTAGTGTATCTTCCACTTCATTAGCTACAAGAGCAAAAGTCTCTATGCTACCACCTGCAGCATGCTTGATCCTGTAGATCCTATTGGAATTCACTACAGACTCCCCTTCAGGTCTTGGGAGCGCATCCCAAACATTGTTCTTCATGATCAATAGATCATGGCATTCTTCCCGTATCCTGGGAACTTCAATATCTTCAATAGATAATTTTGTTGCTTGAACAAATGTTGTAGTCCTTCTTTTGTAGGTGAAGGTATGCAATCTTTCCTACAAAACAAGTTAAATTGCATGATTAGAAACATCTCATAATTTTCAGAACAAGTTCTTTCACATAAATGAATATGTCATATAGTCATGCAATTATTTAAGCCAATGCTTCAATACAACATTTATCCATATCCCGTAACTTTCTAGATGCCTTCCAATCTCTACCAGAACATTGTCAAGAGTGTGCACAACTCCCAACATGTCAGCAAAGAGGTTTCATTCTAGATAAGTAGCAATGGAATGTTGTACAGTGCCATAGGCCACTTACCCATCATATGCATATTAGTAGTATCCTGTTCATTAATGCAAATATGCAAAATACACAACCTAAGTCAAGGAACATATTATTAAACAATCAAATATATAAGAAATGACAATTCAAATACTTATCTTTATTTGTTTGTTGGGTGGACTCCCTCTGAGTCTTTGCTTCCTTGCAGGAGTTGTTGGAGTCCTAATCTAAAGTAGCTTCTTCTTACACCTTTCTGTTGTGGAATGTAGAGAGATGGTCAACTCCCTCTGAATATCTACATCCTTCCAGAAACCACTGGAGTGTGCTCCTTCGCTTTCTTGCAGGAACAACTGGAGTGTGCTCCCTCTTGATCTTTGCTTTCTGGATTACCTGTCCTTGAACTTACATCCATCCTTAATCACTATGCATGCTTATTAGTATCATCATTGTGTTATCCTTGAGGTCTCATACATAATCACACATTTATTAGTATAATTTTAATACTATCAAAACACAATAATCTTAAACATGTATAGTCATGATCATTCACAGATAATAAACATTAGTATTCAAGGTTTCAGGGAAGTCTTCTTTTACTCATGCATATTCTTATTTGATCATAGGAATCTTATGATTAGTTAAATCATCAATGCATAAACCCGTGATTACTCAAACCTATACCTTCATGATTCTTCCGGTTAGTCATATCATCAATTATGGTAAGAAACATAATATGCATATAGCCATGACTATTCAAACCTATGACTTCATGAATAATCATTATCAACAACACAACAGTATAAGATCCTAACACAAGGTAGGATTCTACCTTGATATAGGAAAAACATACCTGGATTAGGATGCTAGCTAATTATGTCTAACATACCCGCATAATGTCTTATCGTTCTATTCAATGACTTGTGCTAGTAACCTGCATGTTTCATAAGTCATCCATTGTAGAACCAAGCTATACATACCTCGAAAGTAGATCTTCTATGTGATCCATGACAATGGATGAATCTTTGTCTTCATGTCACCATGATCATATGTTCTTGAAGTAGAACATGATTTGTCTTTCTTGGTGTACCTTTTATGTTAGCGAACAACATAAACCTCATACAACATCACAATGCATTAGTACATTCATAAGTGTCAAAACCTTAATCAATGAATATCTTCTATTAAGGTGATACGACAAGTCTAGTAATTAATCAAGATTGTACTGTAATGATATGAAGACAAACATATGATAAACTTAACCATGAAACATACCTGTAAGCCATACCTGTCAAGATTGCTAGTAATCTTCTTATGGAAGGCCTTAGCCTCATCTCCCTCTGAGACAGGAACTTCTTCACTTATACAGGTGACCAATCCACCTTCTTCTAGGATTAACCCAATCCACTTGATTTGCAAGAACTGGACCTGGAGCTGGATTAGGGTTTGTCAAAGAAACCCCAAAAATTCAAAATTTGAACTTCAAACTTCCGAAAGGATAGAAATATGTGCCTTGATGAGCTGATCAAGTTGGTATATTCAGAAATTGAAAACTGCAAAGTTTCACCCCTCGAAAATGCCTTTTAGATTTCCAGATTCACTAGGGCGGACACTAAATTAGGGTTTGAGTTTCCCGGAGCTTCACCCAACCAAAATATTTGATTCAAAGCTCTAAGCTTCGATTTTTTTTAGGAGCTTCCAGCCGTGGTCACAGATTTCCAAAATTCCAATTTTTGCAGAAGCCCTAATTTTCCATCTTTCCAATCAAAGTCCCGAACTGGGGTTTGATCAAGCCCGGCCTTCTGCCAAACCAAAAAATGTGATCTTGGTCTCTAAATTTTGATTTTGATGAGTAGCATCCAGCCGTGGTCTCCGATTACAAAAATTCCAACTTTCTTCGAAGCCCTAAATTCCGGAAGCCATGAATGAAGGTGCTCAAAAATAATTATGTTTTGACAGAAATATGTACCTGATTGTTTCTGGTGTAACTCTGAACTTTTTGATCCACAAGGTCTGAAAAATTTTCCTGAGATAGCCCGACCTGTTATCTTTCCATCCCGATAGGTCTGACCTCAATTGGATTCTCTGAGAGAGAGTTATTCCAAGTGTCGCAACGTGACCTGTTTATGGGATAATACAGGAGAGCGAACTTGTACAGCATGCCACATGTCACTGGTTCAACTTTGGCCTCTGAAAATTTTTCTTGAGATAGCCTGGCCTATTATCTTTCCATCTCGATAGGTCTAACCTCAATTGGATTCTCCGAGAGATGTTTATGCCAATTGTCGCAACGTGACCTGTTTATGGGATAGTACAGGAGAGCGAACTTGTACAGAGTTCCACGTGTCACTGGTTCAACTTTTGCCTCTCAAACATTTTCCTGAGATAGTACAGTCTATGTACTACCTGTCACTTTTTACAAAATTTTATTTGGAGCTTCCTAGCCCAAGTTATGACCCTTTTCCCAAGGTCACCTGATTTTGACTCAGATCTGGAAGAGGCAGAAACCCTATATTGTACAAATCATAAATCACAAAGTACAGCGAATTAGAGGTTGTCCTTTGGACACAAGGTACATGGGGATCTGAGCTTAGACATGTAAGAGTTTCAGCATATGGGTGAGGAAGGGACATATTTCCTTGGTGTGGTACATACACCAGGTCATCACCATGCAGGACCATCATCTAGTGCAGGACCATCGGCACATCCCTAGCCTAGTATTGAGCCTCACGAGTGCACATCATGTGGTCATCCCTGCTATGGTATTTCCTCAGATGTTGCCTTCAGTGGGTTTTTGAGTGAGGTATGTAGATGGTTAATTGTAATAAATTCTTCATTTATTTTCGTCTTTGTACACATATATATAGTTTGAGCTAATATATTAATTTTGTGAACTTGTAATTGATGCTTTATGCTGGCAGCAACGCCCTAGAGTCAGTTGTTCCAAACTCTATAGGGGGGCATGACATTCCATCCACTGACCCCGTCATTGGTGGAGGGATTCATGATGCTACCCATTTGGCAGGCCCATCTTATATAGCACCCATTGCCGTATCTCACACCAAGGTAAACATTTTAAAATTTCAGTTTTTTAATACTTGTTAATTTGTTAATTTCCACATACTTTACATTTTAGTTCACTAATTATATCTACGGTATAATATTTACAATTATTAAACTTGCAGATGGCATATCCTTCACTGGAGCAAGCTAATGTGGAGGTAGCGCCCATGGTCGTATCGTCCGAGAAAACATCTAGGCTCCAGGTAAACAATTAAAAATGTCATTTTTTAAATACATGTCTGTTTGTTGAATCATGCATGTCTAACTACATGACCACTTGCTGACTGTAGGCGCCAACCGAGACATCTGGACCATTTCCTGGATTTGTATCTCCCGCTAGGCCATTCGTGAACAAGGTTCGTGTGTATGTGAGGCAGCCTACTCCTAGCAAGACTCCAGCTGCCCATGACCATGGGCTTACTCATACCATGGTAATGTATATCCTTCGATGATATTTGTTGGTTAACTTGAAATCCAGTGCATAAATCATTTTTGTTAATGTTTGAATTGCATGTTTACTACATCAGGAACCCGAGTTGTCTACTCAAAACCTCGCATCAATGGTTGATGCAGCAGTCAGTGTTGCATCTGCAATGGCAACTGATCACACACAGGTATGTAACTATTTCAACGTTATCTTTACATAGTTTATTATTGGTTTCTATTGTTTATTCATGCATGTCTAACTATTTCAACATTTTTTTATTGTAGCCACCACCACCAGGAGCAGTTCTTGGCCCCCCTGGTTTGACCATGGTTGCGACCATCCTGGATGTTCAACCAACAGCTCCATCTGCTACACAAGGAACGCAATCCCCTTTGTCAGTTGAGGTGAGCGGTCCTTTAGTGACCAAGTGTTTCATGCAATTTCCAGTGTTTCATGCACAAGTTGATAATTATTGAGTTAATGTATTAGTACATAGTTGGTTGAATTTAACAATTGATATTTAATTTGCAGGATCCACAGACACACATTGATCCTAGAGATGTGCCTAGAGGATCAACATCGGAAAAGAACAAGAGGAAGCTTGAGTTTTGATGTGTCTTATGGGATATATGTATGTCGTTTGGATACATGTACATGTGGCTTGGATATTTTTGGATAGTTTTGGACACATGTGCTTTTGGATACTTTTGGATATATATGTACTTTTTGATACATTCACTTTTGGAGACATGTACATTGACTTCATTGTGCATGTACTTTTGGAGACATGTACATTGACTTCATTGGATACATGTACTTTTGGATACTTTTGGATATATATGTACTTTTGGATACATGTACTTTTGGAGACATGTACATTGACATTTCACTTATAAATGAATGATACATTTCACTTTGTATTTGTTCTTCGGTTTCCACATGTTCTTGTGTCAATCTATTGTGTTGATTTGTGTGGATTATCTATTACTCATGAATGCGCTATGTCAAAAGAACAAACTATTATATTTAAAGGTTTCAACGAACTCACTACATGCGTGCACTAATTGGATATCTAATTAAAAATTGTGATTTTGGATGATCATTACAAGTTAATTCAAAGTTCTTGCTCGTGTAATTTAATCAAACTAAGTGCAATACAATGTTTTTCAAGGTTTCAACGAACTCACTCATACACACTAATTGGATAGGTCTAATTAAAATTTGTGAGTATAGACGATTAAATTACAAGTTAAGTCAATGTTCAAGTGTAATTTAATAAAACTAAGTGCAATACATGTTACACATTTCATCAACGCCCAATATTTGTTTGTATAATTAGATTCAACACTACATATGAGTAACTACATAGAAGTGCTCAAAGAAACATTGGTGAAAGGAACAAATGTTACCTCGGGATTCAAGAAATAAAGTGCCTTCTATTGTTGGTTGGGAAGGACATGCTTGGATATCCTTATGGCTTGGAGGTCATCTTTATGTAGATAAGTACTCTTGTTGTCATGTGTCATTAAGGTTTTTTCATCTGGTAAAACCCTTCAAGGTTAGGGTTTGTTCATGGTTTCATTGTACTTGTTTGTTAAATTTTCAGAATTTACTTCAATCTGATCTAGGATCTTAACTGAGAGAACAGCATGTACAGCAAATCTACATCATATCAATCATGGACACAATAATGCAAGCACACAAGAGACACAGAGTTTACTTGGGGAAAACCATAAAGGTGAAAAACCCCAATAACTTCCTCAGAGATAGATAGCACAATGATCCAACCATAATACAAGAGATAGTCTTCTCCTAGCAGCAGAGCCTCCTCCTCCACAAGTGCGCTACTCTCCCAAGTGTGAGTGAGAGAATAGAATGATCAAATAGAGATCTCCCGATCTCTATTTATACTAGACTTGACTTGCCCAATAACCTTTACTAGGTCGGCCTTAACTTAACCACATAACACAATGCTGACTAGGCCGACACCCAATAGGGTGGTCTAATAACCCTTTGACCCACATGGCTGACCCCCACTAGGGTGGTCTAACAACCCTTCGACCCACATGACTTATACAAGGCCGACCCCAACAAGGTGGTCTAATAACCCATCAAGTATAAGTTACGACACTTACAATATAAATGATGACACTTCCGTATTGAGGAATAATAACATCTCTATAGGAATATAAAATACATATATGAAATACATGGGTGAAATACATTCCGAAGTTACATATACATCAACATTGTTTTCTAAACATATAATTATTCTAAGAAAGGTTGCTAGGTTTTCTTCCCCATGATGGTTTCCCGGGATAAAATGTTGTGTCTCTTGTGCATTGTTATTCTTAAATAGATCCTACATGTTAAATTCTTTATGTAAATATTTTATGGTTAAATTTATGCATTGAACTAATGGTTATAATTGGTATAAAGCATTTATCTAGATCAAGTATCAAAAATTTAACATGGTATAAGAGGTGAGTTGTCAAGAAGGAAATTATACAAGCCTTAAAAAACATAAACCCTAGGAGGACCGAAAGTCACCAAGTGTCCCGGACAGAAAGTCACCAAGTGTCCTTGAACGAAATTTTCATGTGACTTGCAGCTGGACATAGCTTGGAAACTGGAGGTCGGATCGACGAGCCGTCGACTCCGTTGGTCTCTTGGCGTGTGATACCTCTAGGGGGGCCTCTCCCTCGTGTTCTCATGGCCCAGTGACTTCATTGTGCATTCATTTTGTAAACTAGGGTTTTTCTCAGTTTCCTTCAATGCAATCTCGCATTGGTGGGTCAACTCTACAAAACCCTCCACCAAGCTAGTGTTGGCAGTGTTCCCACATCAGCATTTCCCATACACACTTGCAGGAGCCAACGGCATGCAATCTTGCTACTCCGTTTGTTTTTTTGCTCCCAGGCAGAAAGTCACCAAGTGTCCCTGAACGGCATTTTCATGCGACTTGCAACTCGAAATAACTCAGAAACTGGAGGTCGGATCGACAAACCTTCGACTCCGTTGGTATCTCGATGTGCGATTACCTCTAGGGGGCCATCTCCGTCGTGTTCTCATGGCCGAGTGACTTCATTGTGCATTCATTTTGTAAACTAGGGTTTTGCTCAATTTCCTTCAATGAAATCTTGCATTGGTTGGTCAACTCTGCAAAACCCTCCACCGAGCCAGTTTTGGTAGTGTTCCCACGTCAACATTGCCCATACACACTTGTAGGAGCCAACGGCATGCAATCTTGTTTTTCCATTTGTTTTTTTGCTCCCGAACGGAAAACCACCAAGTGTCCCTGAACGACATTTTCATGCGACTTGCAGCTCGACATAACTCGAAAACCGGAGGTCGAACTGATGAACCGTCGACTCTGTTGGCCTCCTGGCATGCGATTACCTCTAGGGGGGCCTCTCCCTCATGTTCTCATGGCCCAGTGACTTCATTGTGCATTCATTTCGTAAACTAAGGTTTTGCTCAGTTTCCTTCAATGCAATCTCGCATTGGTGGGTCAACTCTGCAAAACCATCCACCGAACCAATGTTGGCAGTGTTCCCACATCGACATTTCCCATACACACATGCAGGAGCCAACGGCACGCAATCTTGCTGCTTCATTTGTTTTTTTGCTCCCGGACGGAAAGTCACCAAGTGTCCCTAAACGGCATTTTCACGCAACTTGCAACTCGACATAACTTGAAAACCAGAGATCGGACTGAGGAACCGTCGAGTCTGTTGGTATCCTGGCATGCGATTAACTCTAGGGGTCCCTCTCCCTCATGTTCGCATGGCCCAGTGACTTCATTGTGCATCCATTTCGTAAACTAGGGTTTTTCTCAGTTTCCTTCAATGCAATCTCGCATTGGTGGGTCAACTCTGTAAAACCCTCCACCGAGCTAGTGTTGGAAGTGTTCCCACGTCATCATTTCCCATACACACTTGCAGAAGCCAATAGCACTCAATTTTGCTGCTTCGTTTGTTTTTTTGCTCCTGGACAGAAAGTCACCAAGTGTCCCTGAACGGCATTTTCATGCGACTTGCAGCTCAACATAACTCAAAAACCGGAGGTCAAACCGACGAACCGTTGACTCCGTTGGTCTCCTAGCGTGTGATTACCTCTAGGGGGGCCTCTCCCTCATGTTCTCACAGCCCAGTGACTTCATTGTGCATTCATTTCATAAACTAGGGTTTTGCTCAGTTTCCTTCAATGCAATCTCGCATTGGTGGGTAAACTCTGCAAAACCCTCCACCGAGCCAATGTTGGCAGTGTTCCCACGTCGGCATTACGCATACACACTTGCAGGAGCCAACGGCATGCAATCTTGCTTCTTCGTTTGTTTTTTTGCTCCCGGACGGAAAGTCACCAAGTGTCCTTGAACGGCATTTTCATGCGACTTGCAGCATGACTAGAATGACCATAGCACCCAAACCGTGGCTCCGTTTTTGAATCTGTCGATTCCGGTGGCTCTGGGGTGTTGAGTTTCAGTTAGGGGACCACCCACAGTGTCCCTCAAAGACCTAGAAGTGTGGCCAACGAGCCAACTCCGGAACTAGGGTTTTGCTCAGTGAGGGCCATTCCAATTTCGCTCAAGGGGGCCATTTATCGTCCGGAGGCCCCCAGGCATGTGTGGCCACCGTGGATAGGTCCAAAATGGCCACGTGGACCTATGGGATCTGACGGAATCCAAGTTCGCTCGTCGGTTTGGGTTCCATGGCCCTAAAGGAAATCCTCCAAGTTTCCCTGAATGGCCCCGGGGTGCCCGACTAGAATGCCCGTAGCACCCAAACCGTGGCTCCGTTCATGCATAGGTTTTCCATAGAACACTTGATCGATAAAGGGAATGTCACCTTCTCGGAGGAGAGAAGATCCCCCAATGAAATCAAACAAGAAAGTTATGTTTGGAGATTCAAAGCCTCTGGATGGTTTCAGCCATTTGCCTTCCGATATACTATGTATAAAAGCATCCAGCATCTTCCACTTTTTTTTCAAATATTGGATCCACTGCAGCAGAAGAAATGCATTATCCTTTGTCAAAGCATGGGAAACAACAGAAAGATTGGCATTCGGAGGAAATAGCTATGGAATATCTACTACATCAAGGTGTCTTCGAAAGAATGAAACTAAATCATTAACTGAATACATCAAAGCTCCTGCACAAGATGGTAGTGTAAGGTAACCTTCAGAAAGGGTTGAAAAGCCCATGGTAGTCCAGGGATTACTTCCCATTAACTTGGCCCAATTACTCATGGATACAGGCTGGAGAAACTTCAGAGAGACCCGTACCCTAATGATTTTCCCACCTTCATCTATTAGGGGAATATTCTTGCAAAGAGTGGTAAGCTCTTCGGGTTATGGCAGCATTTGATACACTAGCCAAATCTATGTTGTTGGAAGAACTTACATATTTCAACAAATGAGTGTTTTGCAGGTGACTTGAAAATCCCTTCCAATTTTCAGCAATAAAACAAAGAAGTTCAACGTACAGATTTTCAGGCAAGCTTGTCAACCAATCAGACAACCGAATACAAGGAGATAACCACACCCAAAACACTCAAGCTATCATAAAACTCTTGTTTATCAAGATAAGGATGGACTATGTGTACATTACAAGAATATAGATGAATGAAGTCGCTTTGATGAACTTGTCCTCTCGCTTTGAGGCTGCCAATATGATCTCAATTTACAAGAAGCTTCCACGTAGCAATAATTTATACTCTATATAAAGTGAATATTATTACTTGTTTTAAAATTTGTTTCCCTCCCTTAACCCCGTTTTGTAGATCTGTGCTGACCATTGTTTGGAGGGAGTTATCCCGCCCAATTCCATGGCCATTTTACGTTAGATTGTGTGAAAAAATACAGCATTTATTGTCCTCAACCTAACTCATTTTACCTCTTCCTAGTTCAAAGGCGCTCATGCTCCTCTGTTTAAAATCACATAAATTTTGGACCGAGATATCGATGATGTACAAGCAGGCTCAACCAAATGGTTGGTACGGGTCTGAAAAAGACCAAAATACTCCACTCAACCCACTTAAATGAATTTGATAAATAATACCCCTGTCTCTCTATCGGGCTAGTTTCGATGGTTAAAAATTTCAGGTGGGTAGGCCATAAAAGGTTGATCAAGTTCTAAAACCACGCACCGGTTCTAAAACCAAAGTAAGCAGTTTAGGTATAACTCTTACCTGTAGCAGATTATCCATTGACGATAATTCATGTCAGACTAAGTGGCAGGTGCAGACTGAGAGAACCTAACATAAACTCCAAAAGAAAAAGGTGAAGAGGGGGAACTCGTTTGTATTTGCATATTTGGGCATTTTTCTCTGATATCAGATAAAAATAATAACTAATATCAAAGAAAAATGCCCATCTATGCAAATTATTGCTACGTGGAAGCTTCTCGTAAATTGAGATCATATTGGAAGCCTCCCCTATTAATTTATATGATGTTGCAAGGATTTTGTAATGTGACAAGGTTTTTCCCTACGCTAGCATTCCCAGCTGGAATTTTAATCATTCATGTCACGTCCAATTGAATTTTAATGGGTCCAATTGAATTTTAATTGAGTCTGGGTTCCCATGCTCCCGTCAAATTAGGCCCATCATTGAATGAAATGAAGCTAGCTAAGGTGTTGAATTTAAATCATTCACGTCATGTCCAATTGAATTTTAATGGAGTCAGTGAAGCTATCTAATGAAATAGTTGTCGGTTAATCTACAAAAATAGGGTTTTGCTCGGTGATGGAGTGTGCAATTTTTGCACACGGGGGTCAACTTTGCAAAATCCTCCACTAGGAACTTACGGCTAGCGTTCCCAGTCAGAACCTCCCTAGACACACTTGCAGGACTCCCCGAAACCAAGTTTTGCTACACGGTTGGAATTCTATGCCCCCGACAGCTATCCAGCAGGTGTCCCTGAAGGCCTTTTGGATGCAAGACGGAACAAGCCATAGAATTATGATCGTGGCTCTGATCGATGAATCGTCGACTCCGTTGGATTCAGGATGTCCGTATAGTGCTAGGGGTGCCCCTCCCCTCTGGTCTTGTGGCCCAGGTGTCACCTTGCATATCCATCTTGGAAACTAGGGTTTTGCTTAGTGAGGGAGTGTGCAATTTTTGCACATGGGGGTCAGCTTTGAAAAATCCTCCACCAGGCACTTACGAATAGCATTCCCAACCGAAATATCCCTAGACACACTTGCAGGACTCCCCAAAACCAGGTTTTGTTGCACGGTTCGAATTCTATGCCCCCGGCAGGTATCCAACAGGTGTGCCTGACGGCCTTTTGGATGCGAGACGAAACGAGCCATAAAATGAATACCATGGCTCCAATCGATGAACCATCAAATCCATTGGATTCAGGATATCCGGATAGTGCTAGTGGTGCCCCTCTCCTCCGATCCCATGGCCCAGGTGTCACCTTGCAGGTCCATATTGGAAACTAGGGTTTTGCTCAGTGAGGGAGTGTGCAACTTTTGCACAAGGGGGTCAACTTTGCAAAATCCTCCACTGGGCATTACGGCTAGCGTTCCCAGCCAGAACCTCCCTAGACACACTTGCAGGACTCCTCGAAACTAGATTTTGCTGCACGATAGGAATTCTATGCCCCCGGCAAGTATCCAATAGGTGTCCCTGAAGGCCTTTTGGATGCGAGACGGAACAAGCCATAGAATGACGACCGTGGCTCTGATCGATGAACCGTCATATCCGTTGGATTTGGGACATCCTGGTAGTGCTAAGGGTGCCCCTCCCCTCTGGTCTTGTGGCCCAGGTGTCACCTTGAAGGTCCATCTTGGAAACTAGGGTTTGCTCAGTGGGGAGTGTGAAATTTTTGCACACTGGGGTCAACTTTGCAAAATCCTCCACCGGGCACTTACGGCTAGCGTTCCCAGCCGGAACCTCCCTAGACACACTTACAGGACTCCCCTGAACTAGGTTTTGTTGCACGGTTGGAATTCTATGCCCCTAGCAGGTATCCAGTAGGTCTCCCTAAAGGCCTTTTGGATGCGAGAATGAACAAGCCATAGAATGACGATCATGGATCCGATCGACGAACCGTTGACTTCGTCATATTCAGGACTTCCAGATAGTTCTAGGGGGGGCCCTCTCCTCTGGTCCCATGGCCGAGGTGTCACCTTGCAGGTCCATCTTGGAAACTAGGTTTTTGCTGAGTGAGGGAGTGTGCAATTTTTGCACACAAGGTCAACTTTGCAAAATCCTCCACCGGGCACTTACGGCTAGTGTTCCGAGCTGGAACCTCCCTAGACACACTTGCAGGACTCCCCAGAACCAGGTTTTGATGCACGGTTTAAATTCTATGTCCCCGGCAGGTATCCAGTAGGTGTCCCTGAAGGCCTTTTGGATGCGAGATGGAATGAGCCATAGAATGATGTCCTTGGATCCGATCAACGAACTGTCGACTCCATTGGATTCAGGACGCCTGGATAATGCTAAGGGTGCCCCTCCCCTCCAGTCCTGTGGCCCAGGTGTCACCTTGCAGGTCCATCTTGAAAACTAGGGTTTTGCTCAATGAGGAAGTGTGCAATTTTTGCACACGGGGGTCAACTTTGCAAAATCCTCCACCAGGCACTAACGGGTAGCGTTGATGAGGAACCTAGAGATGACAATGATGATGAAGATTTTGATGATGATGATGATGGTGATGATGATGAAGATGTTGATGATGATGGTGATGGTGATGGTGATGAATATGATAATGATGAAGAAGATGATGATGATGGAGATGTTGATGAGGAAGTGGGAGATGACAATGATGATGAAGATGTTGATGATGATGATGATGATGGTGATGATGAAGATGTTGATGATGATGGTGATGGTGGTGAAGATGATGATGATGATGATGATGAAGAAAAAGATGATGATGATGATGGAGATGTTGATGATGAACCTAGAGATGGAAATGATGATGAAGGGTTTTGCTCAGTAAATTTATCAAGCTTTTGAGTTTCATGATAGTGGCACCATTGTGGAGAGGGTGAAGAGACCTAGTGTTACTTGTAGGGAGATTAGGACATATTGGAGGAAGTATCTAAACAGTACATAGGGTTTAGTGGTAGGGTTTGGTTGAGGGTTAGGTTTAGAGTTATAGAAGGAAATTGAATTAGGTCATTTCTCTAATGTACATTTTATATTAATGGTATGGCTTGGTCTAAGGTGGTGCTCTCAAATAGCTAATTCATTATGAAATATTTAACAAGACATGAATTAAATTTAATATAAGTGTATTGTTAAATATAGTGAGCATTGAGCATGGGAAACCAAATCTATGAATATGTGTATTGTTAAATATAATTTTGTTGGGTGAAGCCAATAACCAACATAATCAACATAATATAATCTTAGGGTTGATTGATCATATGTAAAAAATGGCATATTCATAAACTTGACATACAAGAGAACTTTTGGCATATTTATAAACAACATAAATGTAAATTTGGCATATCAAGAACACAAAATTGACATATTCATAAACAACATACATGAGAAAATTGAGCATATATCAATATTCAATTACAAATAGTATAAATAGTATAGTATTAAAATTATGTAACATACCTCATCATGCTAGATCCTGCCTATTATCATACAACCAAGCCCTTCAAATCATCTCTTATACTGATGGTCTCCATTAGTCTCTCGTGCTCTGTATCCGGTAAGAATTAGTGTACCTTTGATGTATTTCAGCTAGGCATTGTTCGTACTTGGAGGTTTGTACCAATGATTAAGTTGGTAAAGTGATACACACTTGCACCTAGTTTGTAATCCACGTAAGCATATACACCCTTCTTTCTTGCATTATTGTCCTTTGTCAAGTATTCACCTTTAACAACCATAGACCCGGTTGGGAAGTGGTTGTTTTCATCGTCAATCATGGACATAATGAGGGTTTGCTTTCCATCTACACAGCGTGCCAACCAGTAATCACCACCCCATTCACTATCTTTTCAGGCAACCACTGTGTATATGTGCCCTGCATAATATGACTGTAGGTATATGATCAAAATATTTTTCGTGCGATACAAGGCCATTAATGTGCATTTGAAGACTATGTAAATAAACAAGAAAATGTTAAGGAAATGCATCATACCAGATTGTACAAGGTCTGAGACATGATCAAAATCTGCAGAAATAGATGATTGGTCTCCTTCCAACGGAGTTAAATCAACAATTGCACATTGATCAAGTCAAAGTGATATGCGATCCCATCCATCAACCCAATCCAATGATTCACACCCATCCCAGTCACCATCACAACAAGTCAGGCAAAAACAAGCGAGTTTTCTGGTCCAAATTTCAAATACTGGGTTATCAGAGCTTCGAACCGAATGAAAGCCACGAGTCCCAGGCACAGTCTTTCATTCCCATGCATGTGAACGATCTATGTCTACCACCTCCCAAAAAATCTCTCCACATGTCTCTTTCTTGTGGATTCTACTCGCATAGTTGATTCCTCTCCCATTACTGACATGCACCACCTCACTATAGATTGACCATTTTGAATAGTAGATTCCATAGATACTTTCAATTCCTCTCTTCATAGGGTCATTTTGACACATGCTCCAGCTCCATCATGCTCTCCTTTACCATTCCCAGTATCAAAATAGTTCCACATATGTGGCACTTTGTAGTTTTTATGCAATGAACACAACCACTGAAATATGCGTGCATTTTTTAATTGACCAACACATCCATTAGACCAAATCCAGTGTCGATCCATCTGTATGTTCCTTCCCTTCAAGTGATCATAGAACATGATGAAGCAATGATGTACATAGTGTAAATTGTGGCACTTATCATCACTTATGTAGAAGTGATATTCCTTAAGAATTTCTCTTTGCTCTTTAGTGCTATTTGGGCCATGCTTATATGTGATATGGACCATCAAGGAAACCTACTCAGAGTGATAATACTGACTTTGGATCTCATTTTGAGGTTGCAAAGTGTAGTTCTCGGCAAAATCAAAAACTGAAAGTATAGTACCACTGGGAAATGTATCTTTGCATATTCTAAAATGTTCATCCTGCCATCGTTCCAAGTGGACATGATGAACATAATCATGTGTCTTTTCAATAAATTCCTTAACGAAGTCACTAACTGGTACCTGGTGACACAAAATGATCTCAATGTTAGTTTTTTTTGTAAGCAAGGATTGAAATGTAACTGTTCAAACATAATTTTATAGATATAAATGCATACCTGAGATGTCACCAATTGTATTTTCTTGCTTTCTTTCCTTGGGACTATTTCATAGTTGATATATTTGAAACTTTTCATCTCTACAACCATTTTCCCAAATTCAATGTCTCCACTCTCGTGCATACATTGGCTCAATAATGCCATTCCAGCACAGTTGGGGCATGTTCCATCCAAACAAGATTTTTCATAGTATGTTTTCCCCTCGGGCCTATTGCACATGATGCTATGAATGAATTCTCTTGATCAAGTCGATGGTCTTGTCAGGGAGCAATCCTGCACATGGTTAGTATGCAACACACGACAAATGTACAAAAATGTTTCATAGTAATATTCATATTCTACATGGTATCTACAACAACAAGTGTTACGAAGAGTATTTATTCTAACATACCATGGCTTACATTTCTCAAAATATTTTTTCCCCAAGTTCAATTGTCTATGTTCATTCCTAAATTTCTCATATAGTTATGTCTGTGTTATATCAAGAAGATGCTTAGTATGTGGTTCACGATCCTTTGAACCCCTTCTCAGTTTTAGTACATCCTTTCGGTTTGAAGAAGGCCTTGTGTGATCATGCCAAAAACTCTGCACTAGTCCCTTTACTGCATCAACTAGCTTCATGTCACGACGTGGCAACCCACCAATAAAGGCCCAAAAATATGTCTAATCGGTTGTGTCAAGATGTTCTCTTCTAATAGAATACCTACGGAGGGTTTTTACATTCAAATTAACTAGTTTGGATGTAGGACTGAGAATACGAAGGACCCTGGTGTTCTTATTTGCAATTGCTTGTGACAACACATGACGAGCCGCATTGCGGTCCTTTGAACGTGTGTTCTTACCAATTTTACCAAATGCATCTACTAAGCTTTTAACTATATGAGAACTTGGTTCAAAATTATTTATCATCTTGTTGTTGCAGCAACATCCCCCCCAATTCTTTTTTTGTAGACATTGGGGTCCCTCCTTCTATTTTCCTAGAAAGTTTGCTTAAGGAATTAAGTCTCCTTTGGAAAGTTTTATGTACTTAGTTTTTGTTTCAATGAGAAATCTTTTCGAGTTGTAGTTTTTCTTCCAAGTCAAAACTCAAGTTTTTCGCCCGCAACGACGGAAGCACTTACGTTTATTCGATATTTCGAAAGAACTCAAAATTTTCACCCGCAACGGCGGAAGCATTTATGTTTATTTGAAACATCGGAAGAACTCAAGATTCTTTCCCGCAACTGTGGAAGCACTCAGGATTTTCACCCGCAACGGCGGAAGCACTCGTGAAGTTTTGCCGCAACGGGTGCCTCCTTACTTAGTCCCTCGACCGTTCACTTTTCGAAAAAGACTTACCAAATTCGTCTAAAATTACGGAAGAACTCATTGAATCTTTTCGCAACGGTGGACCAACTCAAGATTTTTAGCCGCAACGGACTATTGACATGTCAATCTCGGAAGAACTCATCGAGTCTTTTCCCAACGGTGGATCAACTCTCTTTCCTTTCCCGCAACAAGCAGATGTCGCGTTCAAATGCCAAGTCTCCCGAACTACGGATGAAACTCACAAGTTCTTGCCACAGCGGCCGACGAAGCTCACCTTTTCCCTCCGGTTTTGATGGTTACGCGTAAATGCCAAGTGTGTTGAAATGACCCCACCATACACACATTTAACTCTGTTTTAAAATTGTCACCTACCCATTAAATGCCCACACGTATTAGCTTATATATAAAGGTGGTAGGGGTTATTTTGAATCCCATTGGTTGAATCGAGTTGCTAGAGGGCGTCGTTTGGAGATTGTTCAAGTTTGCTCCAGCTCATCTTTTTCGCTGCATCGAACCCTGTTAGGTCGTCGTCTCGTTGCCAGGCAAGTAATTCTACCGTTAGTTTTGTCCTAAATTTACGTCGAAACTTTCTTGGGTATTTTTCACCCTGTCAATTCAATTGCATGGCCTGTGGGCATTCGTCGTATATCATTTTTTTTGTTTTCAAGTTTCACGCATTTGTAGAATTTACAGCCGCTTCAACCCATAGGTTTCCCAATCCGGTTAACTAGCAAAATGTTCTTATTTGGTAATGCGAACCTATAACCACACCCATGTGCCCACTCAAAAGTTTCAGATCCCGACATCGCCTCCCTAGAATGTTTAAAGTTAGACGGCCATAATATGTGTTTCTTGAGTGGTTTGCGTTTTGTTTCTTTCCCCAGCATTCAGCATTATGGTTTTTTATGATTATATGTTATCATGCTAGTCCCGTTTATTTCCTGTCTTGCTCTATTCTATGTAATTATTTGCAATCTTATATCCATTCACGTATGGTTTCTTGACAGAGATAAGCTACAATGCCAAAGGGTAGTAGAAAGAAAGCTAAAATGATGGAACCAGAGCAAGTAGAGTTGAGAATTGAAACTCTATTTGAAGACACTAAGTGCACCAAGGGTGTCCCTCCTAAGGTCAGGTGGGGAGATATTTACTGGATGCTCAAAGACCAAGATATCCCAGGGGTACTCTTAGAAGAAGAGAAAATCTACCTAAACATCAGGGCCTCTGGCATATCCAGAGCTTCTACACGACCTGAGCTATTCCCTTGCTCAGAAGTAATCGGGTGGATATTGGAGCATGCCAACCCACAAACAAGAGTGTTGCATGACAGCAAGGGAGAGGCATTCGCTTTGTTCCATCCGGCTTATATTGCAGCAGCCTACAAGTTCCCACATCCCCAGCAGGCACTGGATGATGCATGGCTGAGACAAATGAATAACTTTGAAATAGCTAAAAGGCTGTTAATCATGGGAAAACAACTAAGGAAGAGAGACAATGATGAGTATGAAGTTTAGAGCCTGAGACCCCTTTTAGGATGATCGCCCTTATGTTAAGCAGAATTTTCGGCATGCCTAATGGATCTATATATAGGATACAATGGGCCCCCATAATCCACTACATAGCATTTAAGGGAACTGTTTTTGATTGGGCCACTATCCTCTTAGATAGTTTGGCATCTACTGTGGCTGCAGCTAAAGAAGGTCTGGCTCTAAAAAAGTCAGAGTTTTACATGTATTCATATCTCATCGATTGCATCTTGGAAAAACTCCCTTTCCCCAAGTTAGGTTTCTTATGGGATCAGTCCAACACCCCGATATATACTGCTTATAAAATATTGTGGGCTCAAAATTACAGGGCGCACTATAAGCTCATATGTGAAGAATTCATTATGCCTCTGTATGAGCAGATGTTCAATGAAGAACCCAATTGCCTATCGGAGAATGCCATGGAAGTCGTAGAAAATTATGGCGATTTCTACTTCTCGGAAGAAGGTACCTATATCAGAATGTTCGGAGGTTCTAAGCCACCATACATCTTACCAAGATATGCCACTGATTACATAGTCCTGAAAAAAGCAGTCAGACAAG
The DNA here is from genome assembly GCA_027924585.1 of Larix kaempferi. Lineage (NCBI taxonomy): Eukaryota > Viridiplantae > Streptophyta > Pinopsida > Pinales > Pinaceae > Larix > Larix kaempferi. The sequence goes on along the minus strand of BSBM01001407.1, from coordinate 535,801 downwards.
TTTTCCTTGATGGAGTGGGTGGATTTCTTAATAAGCTACATAAGGCTTCCTTCCCTACTTTTCCTTTCTATATAGGAGCCTATAAGTTCTCGGGGGTTGCAGCAGCTGAAGAATTCATTCAAGAGTTAAGAGGTTTTCACTTTGGAGAAGCACTCTTTCATAGAAATGATAGATGGAACAAAGTTGTGAAGCACTGCAGAGAGTTGCATGCTCACTTCAATTATGCATATTACTATGACAATGAAGAGGAGGCATTCAGAGGAATCAGTAATATGAATGAATTGCATATTTGTCATCACAATGATGGAGCCAGCTCTAGTTCCACCACAGCCCGAGAAGCCAAGCTATAGAAAGAAAGGGAAACAGCTGAGGTCCTGACCCGTGAAGAGCAAAGGTTGAAAGAGGAGGCAGATAAATTTCAAAAAATGGCTGCCTATAAGTTGCAAAGGGAGCAGGAAGAGGCTCTTAAACTTGAAGAAGATAGGTTGCAGCAAGTTTCCAGGGATCAAGAAGAGAAGGAAATGATTGAGAAAGAGCAAAGAGCTGAAGAAGAAAGACGGCTTAAAGCTGAAGAAGAGCAGAGTGCTGAAGAAGAAACACGGCTTAAAGCCGAAGAAGAGATTAAGGCCAGCCAAGATACACAAGTAGGTGATTCTAACACCCAGGATATGGATATAGACTCATCTCAGATGGTGCAGACCCCACCCGTGGAGGCGAGCATCCATATAGCAAATCTCCCAATCATCCCTTTCACCCCATCCAAAGATCATACTGTGTCCCGATGGGATAAATTTGTATATTATAAGAAGAGAAAGTCTGTAGTCCTAAAGTTAGAAACAAGGTTAAAGATACCTTTTCATTCAGATATTGTCACCCAGCGAGAAACCACAGTTATGCAAAATACAAATAAGGCTCCCATGGCCATGGCATCTGCCGCTGTGGCAGCAGCAAAAGCAACCGAATATAATGTGATCAACATGGTTAAAGAGTTCGAGTCAACAAAGAGAAGAGCTCGTATGCTGCAGCATACTGTGGATAACGAGCAGGCCTACAAGGACCTTTTGGTGAACAAATATAATCACTTATCTACTGACCACAAGGAGTTGTCAAATAAGTATCAACACCTGGAAGAAGAAAAGGAACACCTGGCAATCCAGATGATGGTACTTGAGGTAGAAAAGAATGATTCTGAAGCTAGAGTTGTTCAGTTGGAAGAAGATAAACAGTTGATGGTTGAGAAGCTAAAGTGAGCAGAAAGCAGAGCAATGGATATGTCTCCCTTTCACAAATAGTCCTGTGACATCTTGAGACAAATGCATGCCACGCAAGAACTAATTATTGAGGAGGTTTGCAGACTCAAGGCCATGTTGGACAGAATGAAGGAGGTTAATGCCAAGGCTATTAGACTCAGAAACAAGTACTCTCGAGTAAAAGCAAACATTCTAAGCCAGATGGAGTGGAGAGAAGGGAAGGTATATTTCCCTAAACATCTCCCGTTCAAATCTGTAGTCAGTTTTAAAGAAGATGTAGCCCTCATGGAATTTTGCAGGAATTGTGGCACCAAGCTAATTGCTAAGATCTAGGGTACGATGGGGAAAGGTAATAGCATGTATCAAAAGATTCACGAAGTGCATGAAAAGTGTAAGGTTCTTTTTCCCCAGACCCTTGATGAATTTCCAAGTAAAGAGCAACGCCTATCCGATTTAAAAGATGAGCTGGACATTCAAATAGAGTACGTAAAGAAAATTGATGTGTTAGCTTCAGATGATCTCCACCACTACATTGGGCTATCATCAATGCACAATCACATGTTCAAGGAGGTCCACCAGATAGTAATAGCAGGACTTCAAAGTATTGAAGCAGAGCTTGATAAACATGTGACTTCACAAAAAATCTTGCTCCCCTTGCCAGCAAATATTGTTGTAAGAGACACTGGTGTATGGTTTAGTTATATAGCAGAGGAAGAGAAGAAGACAGCAGCAACCAGCGTGGGCGCATCATCACCAGTAGAGGCACCACCCCAAAGTTATCTACAGCAACCATGATGCGTTGTTTTGATTTTGTTTATTTCTCTTTGTCCCTGTGGTCAAAGCGTGAAGTCACAAGGACAGCTGTCCTTTTTTCTGTTTTGTAAAGGAGGCCATGAATTGGTATATTTTGGAGAACTTTTAAAAAGAAAATTGTAAAGAGAGAGGTGGCAGCCCTAGAGGCATTTTGTAAACTTATAAATAGATGATTAGTGAATAGTGTAAAGGGACTTTTGGCAGGGAAAAGAATTTTCTTAGCTTGTACGAACTACTTTGTTGCTTGCTCCAAGAAAGTGATTTTGCCTAATAAGAGCCTAGAGAGGACGTTTTTACCTTGAAATGTGGATTAGATGCCTGCTGAATTATTCTTGTGACATTCAAACACTGTTGTGAGATCTTTCTTTGATGTTCTGAATTATTTCTGTGTAATGAATGATCTTACTATTTTATGTGCAATGATGTTCTCCTAAATGAGTAATTGAATGTGTTAATGTGAATTAAAGCTATCTTTAATATCTTTAACCTTCTACTGAAAATGCTTCTTTACGATTTAAATGGCTACCCATGTAATCTTTGGATGTTTCTTTCAGTACATTGCTCATATTTACAATTTGCTCCTTGCAAGGATAGATTAGATTTGCTTATACTCTTTTAGATTAATTTAGATTAGTTACCTGCATTTAGCTTAGGATACTTGCATATCATCTTTAAAATAAAATACATAAATGGTGGATCGAGCCGCAACCGGTATAAATAATAAGAAACTTTAACTCTTACGGTAGCCGGAACCGTTAACCGGACGGATTCCCTACACCAAATGGTGGACCATCTAATTGGGACAGTTTACTGGGGAGAATCCCTTTCTAATTGATGCTGCGATTTTCAGGGCATCAACACATATTTATCCCTAACTTTTTCTTAACAACATTCATGCTCCTAGATTTTAACAATGATAAAACTAATCTACATTTATCTCCATCACATTTAGAAACAAAATATTTATGAATTATCTGTTGAGTTTGATAAACAATACTACGTTTAGGTAGCGTACCTTCAATGGAACTGAGGAGACTTTCATCAACTTGTATACGCTTCGGAGTTCTTCGACGTGTGATTTCTATTGGAGGTAAGGGGATTGGAATTCTACTATGTAGCGCATCACCAAGACGCTCTGGCGTTTCAGTAGTAGCTTGATGTCCTTCATTCTCTTCCTGGTAGTTGGATGGTGGAATTCCAACATCCTCATCGATGGTCTGGATAAAATTTTCTTCTTC